>JABMDN010000433.1:0-7500 GCA_017165825.1 Hepsetus odoe
AAAACGGCTCATTAAGGGCTTTGTTTGGACTCATGTGGCCTCATGGGCCACCGGGATCTGCTGCCGTGACCTCTCCTCCGAGGATGGATCCATCTGCGCCGCCATGAGTGGGGGAAAAAGTGGGGTAAAACACCAGGAATATCCCTCCCTCCGGCAGCGGAGGCTCCAGCGCCCTCGGAGGACCGCTCATAACATGGACGGTGGAGTCCCGCCGCTGCTTCGATGCGAATGGGGATGAGAAGATGTCCTGAGAAGGGAGAGGGGGATGGAAGGAAGGCAGGACGAGGGCGGCGGGGGAAGCGCCGCGCTGCTGCGGGAGGAGGAGGCACTAGGAGCGCGCAGCCTCCCGGAGCGGCTCCGCGCACCGACGGCTCACCGAAACGCTCTCCCGGGCTGCGGATCGCTCGGGACCGCGCTTCATTTTCTCCTCCACTCCTCCGGCGTCTTCGTCTCTACCCCGTCGTGCACTTTCCTCCCTCGGAGAGGCTGCGGTTGGGAGCCCGGCCGCTCTACCTTCCTCCTCCTCTTCTTCGTCGTCGCCCCCTTTTCTCCGCCGCTCGCGTTCAAAAAGGGAAAAGGCTCCTCGCCCTCTTCCGCCTCTCCGCGCACACTCCTCCTGCGATCTGCGCTCTTCCTTCGCCACTGGCTCTTTTACTCGTTCGTTCGAGCCCTCTATCCGCTCTCGTCTCGGTGTGCTTGTGTGTTTTTTTTTTTTTTCTCCTTCCTCTTCTCCTCCTCCTCCTTTCTCCGCTGCCTCCTTCGCTCTGCCCAGTTCCAACAAAATGGCGGCTTGTTGTTTCTACTCCTCTGCCATTAGCAGGAGGAGGAGGGAGGGAGGAGGAGGGAGGTGTAGAAACACTAGAGAAAAGGAAGGAGGGAGAGAGGGGGGGTACTGCTTCTTGGGATTTCCTCTCTCTAAGGTCCTGCAAGGGAGGAGAGATGTCCTGATTTCTGCAGGATCTGTCCGGAGGGGACAGCGGGGACATCCTTACAGCAGAAGCACGAGGCCAGACTGTTTTGCACCGTCAACCGACATAAACGCACGCGGCGAAAACCTTCTGCACTCCACCCTTCCAGACGGACAGCCACGCGTCCCATGATGGGGATGATGGGGCCGGTGCAGCACTCGGGGTTACTGGTCCAGGACCCAAACCCACGGCCTCCTTTGGGGCAGCGGTGGACTGGTGTTTAAGACTCGTTCCCGGGACCAGAGGGTCATGGGTTCGAATCCCAGACCGGTAGGTGGCTCTGAGTTTACGCCAGGTAAGGTGCCATCCCCATCACCGATCCCGGGTGCTGGATGTCTTCCCCCTGGGGCACGGTGTGTTTGGTTGTGGTTCGTGTGTGATAGTCACTTTCAGTTTACAGCTCAGGTCTGTCCAGTCGTCTGTCCTGGACAGGACACTTTATGAAGCAAACTTGCTTAAAAGCATGAAACATGGACACAGCATTGAGCCTGTTCCCTCCGCAGCTCACTCCCCTAGTACCGGACACCTTGGACCCTCACCTGGGGGCACAGGGGTCAATCTGGAACAAGTTCACCCTGTTCTGATCACATCACCACGCCCATCACACCAGAGCCTCAGGCTGCAGTCAGCACAACTGCAGTTCACACATATTTAATATTACACTGTGGCTGGAGAACCCGTCTCCAGCGGTACCGAGCCTGCCCAGCCCTAGGCCTGGAGATCCACCACCCAGCACAGTTCAGATATAATAAACATGTCCTTAAATTGGCGACTTGTGATTATTATAAACCAGAGAACACCGTGCGCCACAGTGAAGGGCAGCCAAATATCCAGCGCCCAGGGAGCAGTGTTGGTGACAGTGCGCTTCCTCCAGAGAACATGCTGGTCAAGGGTGCAAACCACAACCTTTCAGGTATGGGTTCTAGACCCTAAGCACAAGGCCCATATAATGGGAAATTAGATCGATACAAGCAAAGCTGGACTGTTGAACTGTCCCGTTCTGAATTCATTGTTCTTGTGATGTCATAAAAACAAGCCACTTCTCGGGCATTTAAACACGTGGGCTCTTTAGGCAGTCGCTGCTATAATAATCCTGGAAACGAGGAGGCGAGGACGATAAGCTATGTCAGTGAACCTGCGGCTGGGAAAGAGAAGAATAAAAAGCAGCTAACATATGGGCCACTTGTGCTGGGCAGGCCTGCAGGCCCCCTTAGTCTTAGGATCAGCGTCTCAGCCTTGGAAGCTAAACTCTGCATGAGGAGACACCACGGACGTCCGGGTAGTAGAAATGCCAGGAAATGAAACACACAGGTTTATTTTGGGCAATTTCTTTAAAACAAGCGAACCACGACTGAGATGTTAGGCTCAGCGTTCCCCAAGCCGTTCCTGCTCCTGAGACAGAAACAAGTGTCACGTCCTAGGCGGAGCAGTCAGGATTTATCACCAGCAAGACTTCGAAGCAGCAGAACCATTTCTGTAGGGGATTCTCCATATGACTGCAGTAAAGAACCCCCCCCCGGACGACATAACACATCTTTATGATCTTTCATTTTTGTTTCTTTGTGTCCTGTAGGTCACGCTGTAGGCCTCTGTGGTCAGTGTCACGCCCATATTTGGACATCCTGACTGATTTTCTCTACGGGAAATGTGAAGCTGTTCTCTGGCCCTGCAATGCTTTCATTTTTTATAACCTTATACATTTCAAGCGAGCGGACTGCATTTTCTTCCAGGCGTTGCTGGGCGAGGAGGTCTTCTGAGGTCTGAGGCTGAAATATAAAAGCAGAGGCGTTATGAAACACCCTGAGCATGTCATATCCTCCAAAACCTCAGGTGTTTTGGTTTTTTCAAGTGTTTTTTGAATAGCAAAGAAAATCTACGTTTAACCTCGCCAGAGCTGGAACACTAGAAGTCAATAGTCACCCAAATCATTTTCTGTAAATACATCCTGGAAACTTCACTCAACCCATTCCATCCTCCTCCAGTTCTTTGTTTAAGTGGAGAGCAGCTCTTCTTTAAAGGTGGAAGGCTGGTGATTGCAGTTTAGAGACAGCAGGTCTTTGTCAGACTGCCTAAACCACATCCACACAAGTGGTCATCTTCAGGAAGGGCTTCAAATTGCAGAATAGGAGAAGATATTAGGATGGAGGAGAGATGTTGGAAGATGTGTATTTTATAAGGAAGAAAACACAGGTACTATAGAGGTAAATGTTTACCCCAGCAGCCATTAAGCCTAACAACGGCGGTTTGCTATTTCGCTGGAGGCGCTTTGTTGCAGGAACCTGCGTGAGCAGTTTCACTCAGCCTCTCTTCAGGGTACTTTGGTCTGTGGGCGCGCCACCAAAACCAGCACCTCGATCTTACCGGAAGGATCAGCGACACTCGGAAGCTGGGGCGTCGAAGAGAAGCGCATCGTTAATTTCGGTGAAAGCCTGAGATCCTAGCGTGGGTGAAAAAACCTGCTGTGGAGACACCTTCCCGACAAAGACAACAAAATCCTGCTGGACACACAAACTGTCCACCTGGCGCGAGATTTAGGGAAGGAAGGAAAAGGAGTGCTGAAAAAGTAGTACCTGAAAATTAAAAGGTAATGTATAGCCGCAGTCATCCTCCTTCCTGTGTGCATGCCGTCTCCACGTCCCGCACCGTTTTTGGCACGTCCTCAGACAGGACCAGCGGCCCCCCCTGTTCTTGGATCACCACGTCGTCTTCTATCCTCACGACGAGCCCCCGGAACCTCTCTGGACACGACTTTCGTGGGCGTCACGCTGAAAGTACAGCCCTGTTGAGACAAGGAGGAGGTTTGAATGAGTCCTCACTGTCCAAATAACCTTTTTTGGAATTATAAGCTGAATTATATTTGTATTTCATCCAGTGTGATGGCGACCAGTCTCTGCCTTTAACCCTACGAGCGCTGGGACACCACCACCCTGGTTTGGATGATCTGTCCTGAGCGGACGGATGTAATATTTGTTGATTTAATGAAGAGAAAGAACTGCATTAAGCGAAGAATAGACTACTTAACTAGGGATTCTCTTCTTCCTTCCACCTGCTCAGTAAGGGCTCGCTATAGTGGATCCTCCTGACCTTACTGCACACCTGGATTTTCCTGCAGTTATTAGTGGGCTCCACCTACCAGGCTCGATGGTGACAACCATGCCGGGCTGTAAGGGCTGAGAGCGGGACAGTTCGGGAGTATCATGGACGTCCATACCCAAAATATTATTGCATTGATGAGGACAGTACATGGGCAGCCTGGAGAGACAGAGACAGAAAGCATGGAAGGACAAACAGAGTGTGAGAGGAAAGCTAAGCTTGAGAGAATATTAGAGAAGAAGATTATATCACATGAACATCAAGGCCACAGAGCTTCACCTGCTCGATGATTCCCCTTTGCTTTTACCTACACTTCTAATCTCTGTTTTAACCCCGTTATGAGATCTGAATTAACATCAGGCTAACCATGTCCAGAACGAACTCTACCACGCCCGAACAGACTGAAATCATTTCCTTCGACAGACTGGCCACAGAACAGAAGAAAAAGGATCAGGAAAGATCCTGGAGACTGGACATAGTTTCTAGGAGAAAACATAGAGAGAGATTCGAAGGAGTCTTGGGTGTATGAGCATACTCCATTTTTAGGACAAACTCTGATCTTCAGCTGCATGGCGTGGGTGTCCTGCCTCTGGAGTATGTTGGGCCTGCTTACCTTCCTTAGCGTCAAATGTACAGCTGGTGCTGTGAGGCTTTCGAGGAGCTGCCGGGCTGTCCTGTGTGGTAATAAACAGTGGAAGTAGATGGTCAGACTTTGGTCCCAGGAGGCAGAGGACAGGCAGCCCGGCTGGACACTCCAGCACGGCCTCATACACAGCTCCCGCGCTGTGTCTCGGCAGTGAACCACCAGGCAGGGATTACCATCAGCTGTTAACCTGCTGAACCAGCACAACTTGCAGAACCATTGGGTCCTGGACTTTAGACGGGACCTTCGGGCAGAGACGATATTGCATTATGGAAGAGGATGGGCTGGTTTCGCGGGTCAAACCAGCACTGGAAGTTCTCTCAAGCACATCCAAGCGCACTCGTCTAAGCTGGAACAGACCTTCATTTATGTTGGTCAGGACCAGGAAGTCCTACTTTGTCTAAACCACACCCACAGAGTCTTCTGAACCCCTGGCAGACACCCAGGGGGTGTTTGGAAGCCACTTCTGCATTATTGTCTTTATTAAAATGAAATAAAAACTTTAAAACTGTGTTTTTTTATGAAATCTAAATTATTTCCTTTTAAATAGATTATATTCCAAAAACCAATTGAAAATAAAGTTTTAAACAAAAATTCTGCTCTTCTGTTAAACCTGTCGGACAGATGCACGCAGGTATTTAAAAAAATGTTTTTATTATTTATATTAATAATAATATTTTCTATTGTATCTCATGGCGATGATGGATGATAAGCGTGTAGAGCGTGGGTGCAAGCTCAGCCTGAAACTGGAGCTTTAATGACACACACACTTCCATATAAAGGCACATCGTTTTTCCACAGCGGAAATTCCTCTTCATCTGTGGGACCGTTCCTCAGTGATTCTGAACCTTCACTCCTGCTTCCGTGTGTGAACCGCGGCGCGTGGCGTCTTTGGCGTAACCAGTATTCACCCTCCATCCATGGCACCATTTTCTCCATCCTGGGAGAGAGAGAAGAGAGAGAGAGAGAAGAGAGATCAATGGATGGATATTAAGAAAGAAAGGTCAAAAACACAACACATTGGTAGAAGGATGGATTTTGGAGTTCACGGTTCTGGTACCTTGATGATCTGATTTATTTGTTAGAAGTGTAGTGAGAGGTGTTTTGCTCTGTTTCCCCGGCAGCCACACTGGAGGATCGCCCAGGAAGTTGGCACCTGGCCTTACGTACTCAAAATCAAGCTGGGAGAGAAAGATCAGAGACACTGTGAAATGAACCCGGAGACACGGGCAGCTTTCACAGGCCTGTATACATATTCTTCAAAGGTCAGACTTTCTTGTAATAAGCACTCTTGAGGACAGTTCTCCAGATCTTCCCTGAAGGACAGTGTTGGTATCCCTCATGTTTCAGTCAGTCTCACTGTACTAAGGCAGTTCTCCAGATCTTCCTGAAGGACTGAGTGTTGTTGTATCCCTCATGTTCTGATCAGTCTCTGTACCACCTGGAGCAGTTTCTCCCAGATCTTCCTGAAGGACGGTGTTATTTGTCCCTGTATTTCAGTCAGTCTCTGTACACACAGGCAGTTCTCAAGGTCTTCCTGAAGGACAGTGTTGACCTCCCTCATGTTCAGTCCCGATCTCTGTACCTGAGCAGTTCCGTAGTGTGGGATCATCTCACAGAACAGAAAAAATAACGGCGTCAGAAGCTTTTGGACGTCGCTTAAAAGCCGGAGAAGTGTTCCTGAAGTTCCCAAAGAAAGGAGCTGGTCTAAGAAGGATTGAGGAAAACATTGCTGAAGAATCGTAGTGTTATTAGTGAATATTGACTTTAAAGCATGGTTAGAATGAAACTGTGTGTTTAGACTGGAGTCGTGTGTTTGTACAGAATCACTTTCACACAGAACAATGAGTCTAATGGCTGTAATGAACATGGAGAAGGAAAGAAGCTGGAAGGAACAGATGAAGTTCACGTTTTGATGTTGGCAACATGTGGGCGATTGTGCACCGTTCTCTAGTCCCACCGTTAGCAACCCCTCTCATTAACGGCATAAGTGGCACACTCACAGTGCCCCCATAACTAGAGTGCATACTCTATACAGCATGGAATTTAGCCCCGCTCAGATTAAGATGCCCCTCCTTTTACCTTGGCATAGATTAGGGCCTCGTCGATGTCCCAGCAACGCGCTACCATAAATCTTCTTAAAACCTGGAAAGCATGGGAGCAGAATTAAATTTAATTAAATTAATTCATTTACTTCATAAACACTCATGACCCATCGGAGAGGATTAAGATAGACATTAAACAAACCAACATCAGTCACATGCTCCCTTCTCTCACTGCACACACACACACACACACACACACACACACACACTGCCTGTGCTGTGATGCGACCTGCCTCCTTCAGAACTACTACGTGGGCACTAACGGCTCGGAGTGAATGAGTGAGAGTAGGCGCGGCGGGCCCAGTGACTCAGACACTCCGTCCAGCAGAGGCTTTGTGGGTCTGATGTGGCCGAGGATGACAGACCGGGAGACCCGTATACCACTGTCCCTCCTGAAGAGAGAGAGAGAAAAATTATGGGGAAAATTATAGCCAGAACAGAATGGAAAGCGAGAGAAAGAGAGAAAGGGATAAAAAGAGGAAAAAGAAGAGAAGAGGGACACACACACAAAAGGAAAGTCCACCTGTTTTCTCTTCCTGTAATGGTCAGAGTGGCTGACCCAATGAGATCATCCCCCACGTGTGTGTAGATGAGACCAGACGTCAGATGTCCTCATAGACATAAGAAACTGGCCCGAAGACACTCTTGTGATTCCTGGCGAACTTCTGATTTAGTTTTGGACTAAACCTGA
>JABMDN010000434.1:0-25499 GCA_017165825.1 Hepsetus odoe
TGAGGTGGGTGTGTGTGTGTGTGTGTGTGTGTAAAATTTGCCACTGTCACCAGTAAAGGAGTGTGAGTAGTAATTTACCCTGTCACGAGTAAGGGTGGGTGTGTGTGTGTGTGTGTGTGGTACCCTGTATCACTGATGAGAATTGGGTGTGGTAGTGATAATGTAGTACCTGTCCTGAGTGGGTAGGGAGTGTAGTAATGTAGTAGTGTAGTACCTGTCTGATGAGGGTGGGAGTGTGTGTGTGTGTGTGTGTGTGTGGTACCCTGTCTGATGAGTGGCAGAGGAGTGGAGTGTGTGGCCACCCTGTCTGATGAGGTGGGGGAGTGTGTGTGTGTGTGTGTGTGTGGGGTACCCTGTCTGATGAGGTGTGTGAGTGTGTGTGTGTGTGTGTGTGTGTGTGAAATTTGCCCTGTCTGATGAGGTGTGTGAGTGTGTGTGTGTGGTACCCTGTTTGATGAGGTGGAGTGTGTGTGTGTGTATGGTACCCTGTCTGATGAGGTGTGTGTGTGTGTGTGTGCAGGCACCTGTCTGATGAGGTAGGGGTGTGTGTGTGTGATACCCTGTCACAGTGGTAGAGAGTGTGTGTGTATATTACCCTGTCTGATTAGGGTAGAGGGTAATGACAATGTGTGTGTGTGTGTGTGTGGTACCCTGTCCCCAGTGAGGTAGGTGTGTGTGTGTGAAAAGTTTTCCCTGTCTGATGAAGTCAGGAAATTGTGTGGTACCCTGTGTCAGTTAGGTGGGTGTGTGTGTGTGTGTGTCAATGTGTGTTTTCCCTGTCTGTGAGTGGGTGTGTGTGTGTGTGGTACCCTGTCTGATGAGAGTGGGGGGTATTATTATTGTGTGTGTGTGTGTGCATGGTACCCTGTGTCTGATGAGGTGCAGGGGTGTGTGTGTGTGTGTGTGTGTGTGTGTGTGTGTGGTACCTGTCACAGTGGGGGTAGGAGGGTGTGTGTGTGTGTGTGTAGTACCCTGTCTAAGGGGGTAAGAGTGTGTGTGGCCACCCTGTCTGATGAGGTGGGGTGTGTGTGCAGAGGCCTCGGCTGTCCCAGTACGTTGGGGACTTGTCTCTTCCCATCCTCCCACGTCTCCACACAGACAGGCTCCTCTGAACACCTGAAAGAGAAGGAACCTCCACCTCTCATAAGGACAGAGAAGAGGACAAACAGAGAGACCACCTGAAAGCTCTGCACACACACCTTGGCATAAGCTGCTGCCAGGTCTAGGATCTGAGTCGGCCGCTTCCGGTTGGAGGAGACAGGTCTGGCAGGGTCGGTCTCTCTGGGCGGTTGGTCAGTGCTGAGTCGGAACCGGTACACAGGCCTGACCGAGCTGCCGGCTCTGGTGTGTGTGAGGCGGTCAGCGTGCCGGTAAGGCCGCCCAGCAGCACCATAACCGGCCCAGAGTCCCACACACCAGCCCAAACCGTCCGCCGCTGTGCTCCTCTGCCAAACGAGGTGACCAGCTCACTTCCTATTGGTGGAGAGCAGCGCAGGCTGCGCGCCCTGATTGCGCGTTCAGAGTGCGACTTTCAGACAGTCGGACCTGAGCAGGCATCTCAACCTGAGCAGAGGCACTACGGAGAAGTACACACTCGCTGTGACATTTTCACACACACGCACACCTGAAAAGACTCGATCGATAGATAGACCGGATAGACAGACGAATGCTAAACAGACGAACAGATGTTTTAAAATATCGTGTATATTTGCAGCCTGTGTGAGTGTGAGATTAGGGGTAAGTTGGCAGGAGTAGAAGGCAGGTGCGACGCCCCCTCTCGGCACGTCATGTAGCAGAGCAGCGCTCGCCTGTGTGAATCTAAACACTGCGAATTGCGGGCTGCCCGAATCATTCACCTGTCCTGCTGCACAGTCCTGAAACCTGTTGCAAGGGAGGGGAGAGGAAAGGAACGACCTTACTTTCAAATGCGCGGTCTCAGGGTCCGCTTATTAAAGCGCCACGCGCGCTGCTCTAGGCTTGAAGAGAAAGGCGCTGCGTGATTTGCGCAAGCTTCCACACACAGGGGCGAGATTCCCTACCAATCCTCCTAATTAGAGTCGAAAGGTCAGACCTGTACGGTGACCTGTTGTGTGTTGTTTTAGTGAAACTAAATCTCAGGTCGCGTCCATCGTTAAAAGCCGCTCTGCTTACGTTTTGTTTCCGAAGTTTCCCCGCTAGATCCATATAAAGCCCCGTTTAGGCTGGACCGGGGCTGACGCCGATCTGAACCTCAGCGTTCGGGTGGAACGTCGGAACGGTCTGAAACTGAAACTGAGCGCGCGATCGGAACTGTGTTGCAGGTGTTCGCGGGCTGCCGGCGGGAACATGGACCCTCGGAAAGTGGCCGAGCTGAAGGCTTTCGTGCTGGCTGGCACGAGAGACCCTGCCAGTCCTGGCCCGAGATGGAGCTTCTTCAGGACACAGCTGAAGGTACACCACACCCACACACACACACACACACACCACGTGGCTCTGCTGTGGGTCACAGGGCAGAGGTCTGGTGGGGGACACCGGGTGGCGGATAACCAAGCCTGGAGTTGAAGACTGAGCAGTGAATTCCGTCACGTAGGCCGGGGTCCAGACCTGCAGCAGGGCGAGTGCATGTTCGTCCCGAAGTAAAAGTGATATTCTCGTCGTGCGAGGTCACTGCACACGTCTGATCCCTTCCTGCACCTGTCTTGTGGAGAATCCTCCTGCTGTCAGGATTCAGAAGGAGTTCACTGAGCGTCCTCCACCTCAGTCTTGCCTGTGGCCTCAAGTCCCAAACCTCGTAAACACTACATGGTGTGCAGAAGAAGGAAAATGAGCGATTTGATTTATCATCAGCCGTGTTTTGTTATTAGATCCCTCTGGGATGACATTACACAATCACTAAGAAAACAGCTCTCAAAATGAGTGTGTGTGTGTCTGTGCTCTTTGCTGAACAAACAGACTCATCTTCATGAGTGTTTCTGCCTTTCTGCTTTCAGTTTGGGACCAACATCCATCCGCCTCAAAGCAGCAACTCCTCCTGCCATTGCCAGGTCTCCACTTAGGTGTGGCTGTCTTCTCCCGGCACACGTGGAGGGTTCTCTGCACTTACCTGAGAACCCTCATATTCCATTCTGTGCGCCAGGAAGCTGCCAGTGGGCGTCGAACACGTGTCCAGTGACCCCAGCCAGCCAGCCGCGCGAGTGAGCCCGCCCTCAGAGAGCGAAGAGAGTGATCTAGGTATCCAGCTTTCATCCTAACGTTTCGTCCACAGTCGCGTCCGTGCTCCTTCTCACATCCTCAGACGGTCCCCCAGTCTCCCAGGCAGCACATTACCATAGACCGGGCGCCCCCAGGGTGAGAAGACAGACCCCCCAAAGACAAACACATTAGTTTAGTACGCTAAGGCCCCACGTATCTGAAGGAACTGAAGTTCCTCTGACATCCTCATGGCTTCATGTTTCAGGGAACAGGCCACACTTCTGGAAGTGCTGGCCGTCTATTCTGTTGCTCCACATAACAAAGATTGAGAATGCATGGACAGGTCAACCTGCACACCCCCACACACACACACACACCACACACACACTAGAGGAGTGATGTGTATTATCTCCAGTCTACCCCTGTGCGTGTGTGTGGACTGTGCAGGAAAGAGGCTCAAGAGACACACAGACACCAGAGAACAGACAGTCCTGGAGAGGTAGGCACAGAGACTGGCGAAGATGAAGCGGGGGCTGACTGCTTTGATTTGGAATTTAGGGACATTTGGACCCGGAAACAGATGATTTCAGGAAACGTCTGTTTCTTTTGCAGGAGATAGACATGGATGGAGTGATAGAGCGGACACAGAAGCACCTCCAGGACACATGGGAGACTATGAGAACCTGGAGGTAATCACACACACACACACACACACACACCTGCATCGCTGAGTGTGTGTGTGATTTAAAGTGAGAGGACAATTGGAGGACCACCTACCATCAGAGAGAGGACAGTTCTGCTGAGGATGGGGAGGAGAGGGAGGACCACCTACACACTTAGAGAGAGAGAGAGAGAGGACAGTTTTACTGCACCAGGTGATGGGGGAAGAGGGAGGACCACCTACACACCCAGAGAGAGAGGAAGGACAGTTCTGCTGAGTGATGAGGAAGGAGGGCCTATACCCCACTCAGAGGGGATGTTCAGTGGGTCTGCTGTGTATTGAAAAGTATCTGAGCAGAAAAAGCAGTAAAGCTATTGAAAGAAATGAGGATTTCTGCCTCTACTTTCAGGTGACGGATGAGATGATGGACCAGGCCAACGAGAAGAAAGTGGAGGCAATCGGAGCTCTGGGAGATGGTGAGGCGGCGCTAAAGCCACTCTTTACAGTTTGCTCTGTAGTGGATGTTGGTAGATGTTAATTCGGGGTCAGTTTGGGGGGCTCTTCAGTGTAAATGATGGAGACGCTGGTGAAAGAGTGTCATTTTCAGCTGCTTTGTGCAGGAGAACTGCAGAAAGCTCTGGATCTGTTCACTGAAGCTATCAAGCTGAACCCCAGATCGGCCATCCTCTATGCCAAGAGAGCAGGGTAACAACTGCGTCCCCATTACAACACGACAGGCTATCACATTTACATTTTACAGCATGGCGATGAATAAATACACACCACGCGATAGTGTGTGTGGCAATATGTCACACCGCGCCAGTATGTTCTGATAGATGCAAAGCCAGCATGCGATCAGGGAACTGTGATAAGCGTTGACATCAGCAGACTCCGCTGCTTCATTACAAGTGGGAGGGAAAAGTATCACCAGAGTGAGACAGCGCTGATGGATAACACGACCGAGAGCACAGTTTGAACTCAACACAGAATTAATGCAACAGTATATCAAATATAAAAAAAGAACAATTAATATAATAATGGATAAAAAATGTTTTTCTTACTCCCTGTCTCTCCACATCTGTCTACCTCTCTCCATCACTTTATCTTAAGCTCAAGCCCTTTTATTCTTTGGTTTTCCTCCTTTTCTCCGAGTCTGTCTCTCTCCCCCTTTTATTTATGTATTTGTGTGTTTAGTTATTTCCTCTCCAGGTTACTTAGTCGCTGGGAGGAGGCGGCTAGGTGCACAACCATATGTAAGCTATGAATTACACGATGAAAGATGCAAGTACTGCATGCTGCTGAAGGAAGTTCCTTCTAAAAATATGTACACACACACTCCCACTGTTACACTCACACCTCACTCTGACCTGTTCAGTTTCTGTGCTCAATCTGCACCTTCTCCGGTGTGGGTGAGAGACTGGGTGGCAGATGGCTGTTTCTCTCAGGCCCAACAAGATTCACAGGCATGTGGCGCGCCGTCGGTATGGCGGAGAAGGCGAGAGTCGGGAAGAAGAAAAGAAGCAGTGAAGAAAGCAGAGGCACGAGAAGGGCGCGAAGTGGCCATGGGGAGGAAAAGGGCTTAAAAGGGCTTTGGGGGAGCCAAGTGAGACACATAAAGGTTTGAATCATGTGTGTGTGTGTGTGTGTGTGTGTGTGTGTAGGAGCGGGAAGCCCAGGCCAGCAGCAGGCTGAGTGCAAGGACACACGGAGGGATTCCCAGTATGTGCTCTGGGATTGGGATTTTGAGCATAAATCTTCCATTCTGGTTAGAATAAGCAGCTGAGAGGACGGAGGGATGATGTTTGGCTGGTTGTTGGTGGGACGTCTCAGGACAGTCCATCACAGATTGTGAACGAGAACTTTCAGCAGGATGCTCCAGGGTGAAACTTATTTTATGACTTCAAATACATCCTGCAGGGGCGCTTTCAGTTTCCCTGAGTGGGCTCATTTGGGATGCCCCCGGCCTGCAGGGCTCTTCAACGACAGAAGTGCTCCATGGCCCATGGAAGGTGAGCAGCCTGCCATTTCTTTATTATGATCTGAACGAAAGACGTAACGGGTGAAGTTCTTATGTTTTGGTTTGTTTCTTTCTTAACCTCGAAAGAAGGCTTGATCTGAGCTTATTTTGCATTCAGATATTTATGCATAAGGCAAGTAAGCGGTGAATCTAGTGTTTGGGGCAGAGACAAGATCGGAAGGTCATGGGTTCGAATCCCAGATTAGTAGATTGTGCTGAGGCACCCTTGAGCATGGTAGCGTCCCATCACTGCTCCTGGGGCGTTTGGTTGGCTAGAAACGTTCTACGATCCTGAGATTCTATTTTAGCTTCATTGAGAGAGCCGGCAGTGGTGTGGTTCTGAGCTTATGTGTTGTGTGTGTGTGTGTGTGTGTGTGTGTGTGTGTGTGTGCGTGCGTGCGTGTATTCGTTCAGGACCCTGGTGATGGCAGCATTCAAAGATGTGGCTCAGAGCCGGCCCAGCATGCATAAAGTGCCGAGAGCAACCAAGATCCATAGCCCTCATCTGGCAAACTCAGCTCCAAGTTCCAACGGCCCCAGCCTGAGAAAGAGGCCGAGAAGCGGAGAGGGTGTGGGCGGAGTGTGTTAAGAACGAACGAAAAAAGACAAAAGCTGATTTGCAGCTCTCTTTCTCTCTCTCTTTCTTCCTCTCTGACTGATTGGTAAAATAAAGGTCTAAATGGAGTCACTGCCATCTTTAATACTCTCTGAGGTGCATCATGGGAACGACACTAGAACAAGGGGTTTGCTGTTGGTCCTCACTGATCTCTGAACAGTTTCACCTTCACTTGCACTAAAACACTGATGGCAGGAGTTCTGAAATGTCCAGAACAGGCCTAATCCTAGTCTCAGATTAGACACTAACCTTGTTTTTAATCTCCCCGACCCCTCCCCCGTCCTGTCCTGAACCAGGATTAGGATTTTCTTATATATAATAATCCAGCAGAATCCTTGATGGTCCAGGACTAATCCTAGTCCCAGTCTGGAAATCTATCCCTAGGAGAGCAGGTCCTGTTCGGATAAACCACCTGACTCTAAATTCCCTCTGAAGCCTGAAACTGTGAAGGAGAACCTGCCTGCCGCCGGTTCTACTTTCGTTAAGCTGGCTTGTGATGACTCCCGACTAAGCTAATTTTTCTTCATAGGATCTTTTAGGTTTTCTCTTCGTCCTCGCCTTTAATCTAGATCTGTTTTGCTCTGTTAATCTCTCCAACATGCAAAAAGACGACCGTGAAGAAGTTTCTGATCAGAGCCGAACAGTCACTTCAATAAAGGTTCTGATGTTGCAGATTTATCTTTGCTTATTTTTGTTTCTGATAAAAACGAAAAACGGTCGTGTTCGAGGCCCTTCATGTTCTCAAATCTTTCGGCTGTTCTCATTAGTCTCTTCTTTCATGCCCTCCCCCTACATGTCCTCTCATCATGCTCTTTGGTCTTCCTCCTCTGGACACGTCCAACCCAACAGTCTCACTGCTGCGCTTCAGTTTAAAGCGGTACGTTTACACACGTCCATTCCAGATATAACTCCATATCAAAGAGGGCTGAAGTGTTTCTACAGGTTTGAGTTGTTGCAGTTCCCAGCTGGAGATCAAGGCCTCCACAAACTTTATCCTGTAAAGTCGGACCTCAGAAGATCAACACATTAAAATCCGTTCCTCTACTCCTGTTTGATCTTCATGTAGAGCAGATTAAATGAAAGAAACTGGAACAAATGTTTTAGAGCTCCAGGCTGGAAATTGTCCTAAAGATACAAGGTTCTAGAGGTTCCACTCAGCATTCCTTGTGGCAATAACAAATCCCCTGATCATCTGGGTCATCATCCCTGTTTCTTCTCTGCTTCGTGTGTCATAAGTTAGAGCGACTTTGTTCTTAGCAGAGGGGTTCAGGCGTAGATCACTGTGTGGATTAACCAACTTTGAGCTATCAAACTGCTCAGGTACAGGAACTGGATTGAACATGAGAGACAACAACACTGTCCTTCGGGAAGATCTGGAGAACTGCTCAGGTAAAATTGGATGGTGTATGAGAGACAACAACACATCGCTAGGAAAGTCTGGGAGAACTGCTCCAGGTACAGGCACTATGGGGACTGAACACATGAGAACAACAACACACTGTCCTTCAAGGAAGATCTGGAGAACTGCTCAGGTACAGAGACTGGACTGGAACATGAGAGAGACAACAACACTGTCCTTCAGGAAGATCTGGGGAGGCTTTGCTCAGAGTACAGAGACTGAGTTTGAACACAGAGAGACAACCTTGCTGTCCTTCAGGAAGAAGTCTGGAGAACTGCTCAGGTAC
This sequence comes from Hepsetus odoe, assembly GCA_017165825.1. NCBI lineage: Eukaryota > Metazoa > Chordata > Actinopteri > Characiformes > Hepsetidae > Hepsetus > Hepsetus odoe. Next base: position 8,151 of record JABMDN010000434.1, read on the forward strand.
AGAGACTGGACCTGAACATGAAGACAACAACACTGTCCTTCAGGAAGATCTGGGAACTGCTCCAAATTACAGAGACTGGACTGAGAACACTGGGAGAGACAACAACATATCCTTCAGGAAGATCTGGAGAGCTGCTCAGAGTACAGAGATGGACTGAACATGAGAGACAACAACACTGTTCATCCTTCAAGAAGATCTGGAGAACACGTTCCTCAGATTGGTCCAATCGGTCACGAAGAATCCACTGATGGACATACAGTCAAATGTTTGGGCACTCCTGCTCAGTTTTTTTTTTTTCTTTTTACGTAAATAAGACCCACGTCCTCTATATATATGTAGAAACTTTACGCTCAGTTAAACATACTAGACTGAAACCAGATGTCCTGTGTGACTGGTTTTATTCAGTTTGTCAACAAATCAACAGAAAGTCAAATAAACCAAACAGTGCTGAAGGACTGGAATGAGAGACTCGTTTATAATTTACAACAGATCTCATTAAACTTATCAAAACCATGCGAAAAAACTTCGTGAGGTTTGGCATACAGGCTTCTTCTGCGGCAAGAGAAGCGGGGTCGAACAAAGACAGGCGGTGACCGCGAGAGATCACAAGCAGCCAATCGGGAAGAAGAGCTTTCGAACCGACCCGCGGGGTTCAGTGACCACCTGCAAATCAGAACAGCCAGCAGATCAGAGACTGCGGCTGGAAAGGCTTTTTATGAACACTTAAAAAACCACAACAGGCGATCCGCATGTGCGCCACGCCCTCCGACAGGATAAAATGCCGGTTTTGTTTTGAAATTGGACCAGTTTTCAAACAATTGATCTTCCTCTCGCATGGTCCCAATGTGCCAGGTCACTGCCAAGCAGCTAAACTAGGGACTGTACTGAAAGTGAGAGGCAAAAACTTTGTCCTACAGGAAGAACTGGAGAACTGTTCCGACACATTAAAGATATGAGAAAGGCTGTACAAATTCTACAATAACTTTTAGGCATAATTGTGCAAAAATGTCCAGCTTTAGGTGTGAATCAAGCTGTGCTGGACACTTGTCCAGCTTCCTCCAGTGGCAGAGGACAAGCTGTAGGTTCTCTCTCTAAAGAACACTGCTTTGATCATTTTCAGCTGATTTGTTCAGAAACAGGGCCACGGTGTGGAAATGTGAACGGCAGAGCGGAGACCTTACTTTTGGTTACTCCACTGTTGTCCGGAAGAGCCACACCTCTGCCATGTCTTCTGGCCAGCGGGAGATACAGTGGAGAGTAAACGCGTGCTGGAAGAACAACATTCACAGACTTTTGGATCGCTACATTTCTCAAAAATCCGAATAAAACTGTCACATTGAAGGATCGTCCGGAGGGTGGCGCTCCACTGTGTACGTCCTGAAGTGGGTCACCGATTACATTCAGCTGCTTCTCGATACAGCAAGACCTCGTATTTTCATACTCGTTTAGACATTTCGTATATCTTTGTATGTGAACGTAGGATATTTATCTTCACAGTTTATTCCTCATTACTTCCTCGATTCTGTTTAATCTAGAGCGAGTCTTTGTAGGGATGAGTGCACCGCTTGCTGAACCCGTTTGCTCAGAGAGAATAAAAGGAAGGAGTGGAAGTGTGATCCACGTTTTTCACGTAATATCTTTTCATTTTAGCTCATATGGTGATAGTATACTCTTGATTTTCTATACTTACGTGTGTGTGCTGAGCCCTAGAAGTGTGTGGACTAAACGGCCCGTGTCTCAGATCACTGTATCTAAGGAATCTAAGTAAGTGTGTGTGTGTCTCTCAGCAGTCCTCTTTACGTTGCACACTCCCCAGGCCACTGTACACTCCTCTGATGTAGCTGAGGCTTGGTTGGCCTGACATTCGATACCTGCAGAGAAGACCAGAGAAGATGATCAGCTGTTAATCTGGGTGTAAAAAGAACATCATTAATGTTTGTGCAGAAACTCTGAGGTGAATGTCCCCAGAACAGAGCTTCCCACAGATTTTAGGGTCACACATTTAGCCCCCCTTCAAGATCCCGACTGAGTTAAGGCTCCCCAAAACCTGCGCCGTCTCTTTGGAGCTCTGCGCTGAGCTTTAGCTGCAGTCTGGACAAATGCATGATGCGCTAGCATGAAGTTTAAGACCGATATCACATCATTTCTCTAGAATTTAAAGGCCTGAAAGGTAGATATTCTTCAAGTTTTCAAACAACTGTTTTTGTAATGTCCAGCAACATATTTGTACACCCCTTATTCAACCTGCTAGATAAATAGAAAGCGCTTTGAGAGAGGGTTGAAAGGAAGTGTCAGACTTCTAAAGACTTGGAAAGCAGAGTGCAACTACTTGCATGCATCCGTCTTAAAGGCACAGTAACATCCGGCTTCATTCACAAACACTAACACTCAGCTGGGCTGCGATTGGTCACTTCATGATTTGTTCAATTTAGCAGCCTCTGGGAATCAAAACTATGTGATTATCGGATGATGAATCCTTCAGCACACTTCAGAAGCACCGAGGCGAAGGGAGAACTCTTACAGAGATCCATGATGTGAGATTTCCTACCAGATGCTTTAGTTATCCCTGCGATGTCCCAGGCAGGCATGCGCGTTCCGCAATAACAAATTTTAACATTCAATTAGGGTTCTGACAGAGCATCGGATTCAGTGCAGGTTCATGTTTATCAGGTTAGTTTTGGGTTCTGTGGGATTCTGTTAGAGTTCTTTAATGTCGTTGAGGATTCTATCAGAGTTCCATTACTGTACTATAAAGAGTCTACAAGGAGCTCTTTGGAGTTCTGTATGGATTAGGGTTTTATGAATAGTCTATCAGAGTTCTTTAAAGGTTCTATTGGGATTGTTAAACGTTATCTTTAAGCCGCAGAATAAGGGCTTGTGAGCAATAACTAATCCGAGTAGGACTCCATTTCATCTGGAGCAGAATCTCCAGACAGTTCCAGAAGAACCTGCTTCACATTAGACTTACAGAGCTTTAGTGCATTTACGGACAGTATTTAACATTTATTACGAATTTAACTAAAATTACATCTCGACTGAGAGGAAACACTGCGAACTCATACCCCGCATGCTAACTCGAGGAGCTAATGCTAAACTGCACTACTCACTGAGATAAGGGAGGCTAATGCTAACCCCTTAGTTTCTAATGGAGGAGCTAAGCTAACGCTAACCCTTTGGTTTCTAATGGAGGAGCTAGCTAACGCTAACCCCTTGGTTTCTAATGGAGGAGCTAGTAACGCTAACACTTGGTTTCTATTGGAGGCTAATGTTTCCTTCTTATAGTTTCTAATGGAGGAGCTAAGCTGCCTTCAACTTGCCAGTTTCTATAATGGAGAACTAGCTAACCTTCAACCCCCTTAATTTCCCCAATGGAGAACTAAGCTAACGCTAACATAGTTTCTAATGGAGAGCTAGCTAACGCTAACATAGTTTTCTAATGGAGGAGCCAAACAACGCCCTTGCCAGTTTCTAATGGATGAAGCTAAGCTAACGCCAACCCCTTAGTTTCTAATGGAGGAGCTAATCTAACGCTAACCCCTTAGTTTCTAATGGAGGAGCTAAGCTAACGCTAACCCCTTAGTTTCTAATGGAGGAGCTAAGCTAACACCAGAACTTCTAGCCGGACAGTGGACACAAAATACGGCTTATCTCGCTTTCACGTCTGCGTCCACGCGTTCCCGGCCGCTATTTCTTTGCAACACTTTACACTTCAAAGAAGCGCTAACCTCGCTCCGCTGTTCGTCCCGCTCAGGTGTCCACATCATCGCGGCCATGCTGATGCCCTCTTTGAAGTGCAAATCATGAAAGATAAGGACATTGAATAAGAGTTTTTAGCCGAGAGGGGGGGCGACGTGTTTACGGCGTTAAAATGCGTTGTTTTATTCTTCAGCTGCGTTGTTTGTTCTCGGGTGAATGGATGTTACATCACACGGTGTTTGGTTTAAACCCAAGTGTGCAAATGAAAATAATAAAATGAAGAAAAGGTCAGGTTCCACCGAGATTTGAACTCGGATCGCTGGATTCAGAGTCCAGAGTGCTAACCATTACACCATGGAGGCCTTTCTTCCCAGAGAAATGGAGCTAAGTTAGCACACTCAATAAGTCAATAAGTCTTACAGATCAATAATTTTTTTTAGACGTGTCTCCACCGCTGATCTGGGTCCCTGTGGACCATAATGTGACTGACCTGGAGAGGATGATTGGGGGGTGCAGAGGTCATGAGGTCACCCCCACAGTTCACTACCTTGAGACTATGAAGAGGTCCAGCATTTTGGGCCACTTGCAGTTGAGAGACAGAGACCCTGTTTTGGGCAGTGGTGATCTAGGAGTTAGGGACGAGGCCCCAGGATCAGAAGGTCGTGGGTTCGAATCCCAGACCAGTTTATCCTGAAGTACCTTGAGCAAGGTACCATCCCCATCACTGCTCCCTGGGTGCTGGATAGCAGATTCCCTTCTTGCTGAGAATTTGTGTGTTAGATGCACGAAGAAAGCATTTGGTGTGGTTCACTGTGTTCCTTAATGACAAATAAGTCACTTGTCAGTTAGCGACTCGCCCACCACTGCCTCCTCACGGCTTGGCTTTTTCAGCCCCATTGGCTTCAGGAATGGATCCAATCTGTGCATAATACTGTATTTCTGAGTAAAACCCACTCACATCATGTATAACCCGTTGCAAGTGCTCTCAGGGGCCCTATGGTGCCCACAGAGCGTCCTGAGCATGTTTGGGGTCAGTACACGTAATTCGGGTTCCTTTAGGCTAAATCGCAAAGTTCGAGAGTGAAGGAACTCTTATGGGATGCTTTGGAGCAGAGGTTTTGATCCAGAACAGCACCCAAGTTTGATCTCTGACCTCTCCGTTTACTGAAGACAGTCCTCACGTGTGTTCCCAGCATCTAGTGCAAAGCAATCCCAGAATACAGTTTAATTTCTATAGCTATAACTTTTTATTTTATTTCTATAGCTGAATGTGTTTTGTGTTTTTGACACATTTTCAGCAATACAGTACATTTTATTACACACGCTTAGCCTCTGCCTTTAGCTCATGCATAAACAGTGATGTTGTAGGAGCGTTTCACTGGGAACTGGTGGATTTCTGAACGATAAGGGCCTAAAGACTGGCATAAATCAGAAATGAAGCTCTTTCACGCGGACAGTAACAAAAAACGATGCGGATTAAATTGGGCGATAAGAAGTTAAGTCAGCGTGAATGGTCATGCCAAAAATGATTTTACTTTGATTATGATAAATAAATAAAGCTTGAATATCACATGCACAGAGAATGAATCTTTAAAATGCAGATGATGGGCACATTAAAGTATTTTTACACCTTCAAAAACACTGATAAGCTTAAACTGGCATCTTACATTGAGTCCTTGTCCGTCAGAACTACAGATACAGAGGCCATCATTGCATCTTCTTCTTCTTGCCCTGTGCTGATTTCAGAGCTGATTTGACCATCATTTCTTGGTCTTCTTTACTTTGGGTTTGGTGCTGGAAGGCTTGGATTTGGCTCCAGTCAGGAGAGCAGGTTTGGTTTTGGAGGTCTTCAGAAGATTGGTAGGAGTTGCTGAGCTGACACATCAGGTTCGTCAGTGTTGCAGTTCTTGAAGACGTCCATCTCTCTGATGTTCTGGCTACGAAGCTCAGTGGGGTTTCCACAGGCAGCCAAGACTTTCACACTAGACTTGTCCATCCATCTAAATGAGAGACAAGCAGAATGAAGCAGGTGACCATCCACTGGCAACCTGAGAACAACCCAACCACATTTGCACCTACAGGTAGTGCTGTGTGATGGGAAGTGGACTAATCTTCTAAAAGTTCTGCTAGTGGGTGCATTGAGCAGGAGTTAATTTGGGTATCAGGCCTCTGTTTTGGACACCCCATCTGAATCACCTTCAAGCTTTAACAATAAGACCTGAGTCTGAAGGACTAACATGAGGACTGGAGGTCTGAGACCCCAGCATTGGGCTATGGAGCTCTCTGGATTAAAAATCCTTTAGAGGAGAATGAGCTGGGTGGCATTTGCTTTTAGGACAGTCATCGTTCTGACCTCACTGGGTGAGCTCATGGCTGCAATCAAATCATCCCACCAAAGGTCCAGCAACTAGCCTTCCCAGACAACTTGGTAAAAGTAAAAACTGCAGTGAACAGTCAGGAGGAGAGAAGAGTTTTTCTGCCGAAATGAACAGCATGGAGATACAGTAGCAGCTGATGATGAATAACACCTTCTTTAACTTGAAAGGATTTCCAACCTTTGACATTTGTTGTTATTTTATATTTGCCTCCATAGTGATAAAAGGATTCAAGCTATCTGGTTTTGACAGAGGAAAGATTGTTTCTGGATCATATTAATGAATATGAAATATCTGGGGTGAGATTTGAGGAGTAAATGTTTAGAGCTGGTCCTGTTAGTGTGTGTGTGTTTCTCTGACCTCGCACCAGGAGTGGCAGAAGGAATCGCCACACATCAGAGATTCTGTTGTCAGCAGGTGGTATTTCAGTCCCGAGTGAGCACCAGAGGTCTGGGACTAACTCCAGCTGGTTGTCCTCCAGAGAAGGAACCAGCAGGAATGGAGCCCAGCCCAGCTCGACGTCTGACTCAGCTACAGACATACACACAGGTTATCATTTGTCCTCTTGCCCTTTAATGGACGTTTTAGTCATTGTAATCAGGTGACAATATGCAAATGAGGATCATCTTAATGTTTATAGCTAATTAGCCCTGCTGTACTGATGGGAACTTCTCAGTAAAGTAAGCAGAATTTTTTGGAAGCTGGTAACAAGGACCCAGGTGTGCTGTGTTGAATGGGCCTTACCTCCTTCAGCTCCTGTCCATCCAGATACAGGTGCTTCAGGCTCTCTCCCACCACCTGGAATGCCTTTGGGCCTATCCAACGAATGGGATTGCCCGAGAGGCGGGCTCAGTGCCGAGGGTGTGGCCTAACGAACCACTTGGCACATCCGTGAGCTGATTGGCTCCCAGGTGTAGAATCTCGAGGTCCAGAGCAGGGTCTAAGGCCTTTGGTGCGACACTGACGATGCTGTTGTTGGTCAGGAAGAGCGCTCGAAGCATGGGCACTTTGGTTGGAGAGAGGCCTGCAGGCTCCCGGCTTAGTGATGAGTTTCTCCAGGTGCAGTTCCCATGTGGCTCCAGGGACGTGGACCAAGTGTGTGCGTGGAAGGAGTGAGTCAGTTTGTTTCCATCCAGGTGGAGGTACATGAGCTGCTTGGCGCCAGCAAAGGCTCCCGAGTCCAGAGACGAAAGATCGTTGTTGGAGAGGTAGAGGTATATGAGCCCCTTCAAGCCTGGAAAGCTCCAGCCTAAACCTCCTTGGATTTTACAGCCATCTGGTGCAGAAGATACAGCTCAGGGACACCACGGAGAACTATTGCCAGGGAGATGGTGGAAGTGGTTGCCATGCAAGTCTAGAGGAGGTGGGTGTTGTTGGGGGAAACCGTGAGGGATTTTGGTGTGTACCGTTCCTCATGGAACCACGTGCTGAGCTTCAAACTGATGAAGAGAGAAAGAATTGAGGAGAGAAAGAGATATTTACAGAAAGAAACACTGTATTTCCTCTTTGGGATTCAGAAACACCTGGAGAAGATGGCAATATCTCTCAGTGTTTCTATGTTATATAGAATTAACTGTAAATCTACACCGAGTCACTTTTTGGGACAGGCCATACCTCCAAAGCAGCAGTTCTCTGGGCAGTTTTCCTTTTTCTTCGGCTCGACGGTTGCCATCGTCTGCTCTTCCTCCTCCTCACCCTCCTCTTTCTCATTCACCTTATATCCTCAAAAACTTGTGCACAGAAGTTGTTATCACACGCTGTCCTGAAACTCTTCTGAAAAGTGGTGGTCACAGCACAGTATTGGCACCAGTTTGACCCCCTCCAGCCCTCGCCTTACCCAAACCACCTTCCAGCTCAGGAGTTCATGTACGACAATTGGATTAACTGAAATGAGAGGAGAGCAGATGTTAGTTTTTTTTTTATTTCTTTTATTAGATGCTTTCTCGCATTAAGGTTCAAATATGTAACTCATCCAAAGGATTTACCATTCATAATGATGTATCTGCTCTGAAGTTTGAGGCATTTTCACCTACAGCTTGTTCAGTTCAAGTCTTTTGCTGAGTTTGTAATTGGGAGCATTTTTCATTGTAAGTTTCTTTTCACACAGAAAAACAAAGTAACCAGATTTCAGGAGACGAAACCGTGAGAGGTTCCAGTTTGGTGGTCAGTATATCCTTAAATATCTGTACCTACCAGAATATTGTTGGTGATGTTGTAGGTGCACTTCTTTGTCTTTCTCAAGTTTCACAGTGGTTCTAAAAACAGGTGAGCGTGTGAGTTTTAATTATGAATAAATGATGAGCTGCTACGCTGAGCAGACAGCGCCTCCTGTTGGACTGAAAATCACAATGCTAGATGTTTGCCCTCCTTTTGCTTTCCTTTTCCTTCACATTTAAAAACGGAGCATTTTCAAATAGTAGGTCTTACTGAGCACCATGTTCGGCCAATACATAGTCAGTATGTTAAAGAGCACAGATGGAAACTGTGCTCTATGATATGCAGAAAAAGAGTGCACTCTCAGGAGGATGAGTGTGTATTTAATGTATCCACTGCAGAGGTGAACTGATGGAGAATAAAACCAGTTCTGATTTGCATTAAAAAAAAAGAAAAAACACTTTTGCATAAAACAGACTTTGCTGTACTGCGGGCTGTGATGATGTGCTTTACCGCTGAGGTTGATTCTCTGGATCTGGCTGAGCCCCCTGGGTGGCTGAAGGTAGTGTAGCTGGTTATGACTCCAGGCCAGGTGAGACAGGAGTGGGGAGCGAGACAGTGCAGCCGCGGAGATGTCCTGTAGGGACATGTGTGCCAGGGACAGGTGTGTGAGCTTAGGCATGGACACACTCATCTCACCCAAGAACATCATGGGGTTAAAGCTCACATTCAGGTGACTCAGTGCTACCAGTCTGAGAGAGAGGAAAGAGAGAAAGAGAGGGTAGCAACTATTACAGGATTCAAACCCACAACCTTCTGATCATAGGGCCTAGTCTTTATCCATTGCCCATTAAGGGGCGTGGTCCCTTTTCATGGTGGGAGGGGTCACCTGATTGTGGTGGGAGGGGTTATGTGCTCAGAGCGTGAGGAGTTACCTGGTCAAAGTTGGAAGTTACCTAGAGGGAGGAAGGAGGTACTCGAACATGGAAGGAGAGGTTTCCTGATCAAAAAGGGAGGAGTTGCCTGATTAGAGAGGGAGGAGTTACCTGGTCAAAGTGGGTGGGGTTACCTGGTCATGGTGGTGGTGGGGAAGAACTGCAGCTCGTTGTGACTGAGAGTGGGGTGCGTGAGAGAGAGGAGGCTGGCGAAGGCCTCAGTATCCAGATTGTTCAGGGCGTTGTGATTCAGGCGCAGTGTTTGCAGGTTCATGAGGCCCTGAGGGACGAGGAGATGTTACTCTAATGTCTCTGCAAAAGCCAAACTGTTCCTGGTCGGACTCCAGAATGGAAGTGTAGTATTGGTGAATTTATTAGAACTTTAATAGGAGGTACCTGGAAGGACATGTTGGGGATATAAGTGAGCTGGTTATGGGTGATGGAGAGCAGGCTCAGTGACCCTAGTTGAGAAAAAGCTCCAGGCCTGATCTCCTCAATACGGTTCCGATCCAGCAACAACTGCTTCAGCGATGACAGGCCGTCAAATGACTCCTAGAGGAACAGAGAGAGAGTCTTGCTTGTGTGTGTCTTGCTGCAGTGGATGTGTAGTCATGTACACTTGAAAAGGAAAAACATCTCATTTGACCAAGTTGGAGGGACATAGGACCACATGACATCTACATATCAGGACCTTTGTCTGTCTAACATAAACCTACATAAACATCTATAATTTAATGCCACTGGGATGAGATGCCAACCCCAAACTCACGCGCACTCACCTGGTGAAGGACCTCGATGTTGTTGGTGGTGAGGTCAGGCACTGGCGGCGTGCAGAGACCCTGAGCTCCCCTCCTGTATGGGTTTGTTCTGCAGCCTGCAGGCCCCAGATGTGTGAGGTGCGGTGTGTGTGTGAAACGCTCCCTCACCAGCTCGTAAGATTATTCCCTCCTCAGATCCCGGCCACAGAGTCTGCAGTGTGGAGATGGGACTGCAGTGAGGAAGATCACAATATCCAGACGCAGTGCTGTTGTCTTGTTGGAAATAGCCAGTGAGCACATGAGACAGAAACGGAAGACTGAGTGGAAAGCTTTAGACTAGTAGATCTTGAGGAGGTGACGTGGCAGGGAAGGTTTATGCAGTAAATGGACTCATGAACTTTAAAGCCCTGAAGTATTGCAGAGTGGTGGGCTGGAGATGGTGACATTAGTCTGTGTGGGAATACTGGCCTATGGTCCCAAGAAGAGTTGCTGAGTTTGAAACCTTCCTCCAGCACTACCACCATTGGGCTCCTGAGCAAGCGTTAACCCAAAGGTGTTGTAGTTAGGAAATGGGACACATTTAATGATCAAAGAAGCCCTCAAAGGAAGAGTACAACCCCTCTGGGATAAAAAGTATATATCTAGTGTTCAGCAAGATGTTTCGTTTGTGGTATACGGTTTTCATTCTAACCCGTTTTAAACTCAGCATTCACTACCACCACCGTTATTCTTCAGCACAGCCTCAACTCTCTCAGACCAGCTCCTTTCTAAAAGTTGTCTTCAGGCAGCCTCTCCAGGCACTATTGAAGAGAATGTTGGATTTTCTTTGGCTCATCGGCAAGCCTTTTTCTGTGGAATGATCTCTGTGACTATCAGGTACAGAACTGGATTTGAAAAATGAACTACAACCACTGTCCTTCAAGGAAGATCTGGAGAACTTTGTTCTCGACAATAGAAATTAAAATAAAAGATAGAGGGCCTCAAGACTCTTATAAGGCTTTGTATATGCATCAATAGTTTGCAGTTTGGGAGTGCTGGTGGGATGACACTGGCCATGAACCATGAGGTCACAGGTACCTCCAGCACTACCTCCACCGGGTTTCACTGCAGAATCTAGACCAGGAGCAGCATCTCACTAAACCTAAACGTACAGTGGAGGTTTAAGGGAGTGGTTTCTGATAAAGTGGCCAAACTGAGGGAGGTGTGATGTGGCAGATGAGGAGACACGAACCTCATTGATGGTTCAAGGACCTGGGTGAGGATTCTTCCCACATGTAGACAGTCGAAAGCATTGCTGCTCCACCGCTTTGCATGAGCCTTGAGGCATGAGTCAGCGCCAAAGAGGAACCAGGAGAAGAACAGCAGCACCATCACAGTCGCACAAGGGACAACAAACTCCAGATGCCTACGGTTCCACAAAACAGGTGAAATAGTGGACGTAGAAGCTTGAGTCTAGATACCAAGTCAGAGGGTCAATCCTGATGGAAAAGTCATTTTTACACTAATCCACCATTATTTTACAATTCACATGTTATATCTAATCTGAATCTAATCTCCTGCAATTTGTGGCCTTTCTTTTCTTCATGAGTGACACTATTTATATTTTAGTTTGGAAAAGATGATTTTCCTTACTAAATGGTCCAAATTCTGTCATTTTACTAGATCTTCACCTCGAGTGAAGTTTTACTGCCTCTTAACATGTCCTTCCACCATGAACAGGTTTAATTTAGTCCAAAATCTTCTCCAAACTCTGGTTAAACAACATTTCAATCATCAGGCAGCTTCTTCACCACCATTTCATGTCTGTGAGGGACCTTCAGAAATTCTGTTCTATTCTAACACTGGGAATAACTCTGTTTTGCAGCCCCTCAACCACAGATGTCAGAGCCCATCCACGGACGTAAGTTTCAGATTCCTGGTCACTGAAGCTGTCCTTTCCTCTGCCTGTGGCACACCAGATAACACATTCTCAGTAAGTGAGCGTGGCTCAGCACCACCATGGAGCTGCATTATCGCACAATCGCTCACTGCTTGGTCACTAACACAATCGCCAAAAAAATGACTTTTTATTAAATCTAAAGCATACTTGCTGCAGGTTTTCTGAGGTCAAATCTTCAGGAATGTGAACAGGAGGTGCTTTTAAAGATGTGGTTATGAACGAGTTATAGATTTAAACTGAAATCTAATGAACAGCTTTAATGTGGTTTCACTTCTGGAACATAAATGTAATCCTCACAGCCTTGGTTCAGCCTCATAACCTCATAAGCTCTCTCCCAATTTTAACTACTGAAGGAAAATGCACACGTACCTTCATGACGGCTTCTTCTGAGCTGAATGGCTCATAGAGATGTGAGAAAGTTGAAAAAAGAGGTGAAGGGCAGAGAGAGAAGAGAAGAGAGAGGAAGAGAGAAGAGAGAGAGACTTTCCCTAGACAAATCTTGCAGATATCTGTCACTTTAATAGTGTGGAAGGATTAGTCCTAATTCACAGGACTGGTGAGCCATTTCTCCACAGAGCTGTCATCAAAGGGACGCCTGATTGCTGTTGTGTCTGCTGAAGGTCTGTAACGGTGGCGGGGTGCAGGAAGGACGCCAATGCAGAGTCAGGAGTTCAGGACACTGCTTTGTATCTGTAGTTACAAAACAGATCCAGGAGTACCTGCGATGGGCTGGCGGCCACACTGTCCAGGAGTGCGTCCACCGTCCTACGCCACCAGCCAATGGCTGGGTTGGACACCAGCACTCCCCCGCGACCCCGTTTGCGACAAGCGGCAGAAAATAGATGAATGGATGGATGGATCCAAGTACTGCAGTTCTAATTAAAATCAGGGAACTGCAGCCTAAACCAAGATACCAAATTACCAGGTGTTAACAAAGCCACTACATTCAGCCAGGCCCTGCCAGACCCCTCGCGCAGACAGCCACTCAGTATGCAGTTAGGTGTGCCTCCGTCCCATATATATCAACTGGAGTACTTTATAAATTGTGCCTCGAGTATATAGATCAGGCCTGGAGATCTCAGAGAGAGTCGAGTAGGGCTATGCGATCCTACGTCTGGCTGATGTATCATATCCTATGTTTCCTGCATTATTTCATAAGTGCAGTAAACATTTGTGTTTCATGTTTATTGTATCAGAAACCCACTTAAAACCTCAACTCCACGACTACATCCAGTCAGTCCCACCACGGCGTGACAGTATGAGACAAAATGAAATAAATATCCATCCATTATCTGCTGCTTGTCCCAAACTGGGTCACGGGATGCACCGATCTCAACCGTGCGCACCTGGGGTGAAGGCGGGGGCGCCTGGACAGGTAGCCGGCCGCCGCGGGAGAGGCAGGGCGAGGGCGGCACGCTGCTCGAGGGTGCCTCAGGGCAACCCACTGGGAAGGGGTTGAACCCCCGATCGCGATCAGCCAAAGCCGCTTGCCTAACCACTGACCACTACGCCACTGGGAAATAAATATTTTATGCCCGATAATACGTGTTGCGTGAACAAATAGGAAAATTAGAATACAATAAAAAACTAAACAGGAGCAATCTGAGAAAGGATTAAGCTATAAAAATATAAATTACCTATGTTAGAGTATCTCTTTATTTTTGTCCAGGGTAATCGAGACAGAGACAACAGGCTCTCTGCAACCATGCTGTGTGTCCATGTCTATAGATCCACCAATAATATCCAACCATGGAGATCCCTCATCCATGCACAAGTAATGGCTCCCTGGCTGAAGGCAATACAGAGGCAGAGATGCTTAATATTGCAGCTTTTTTACCAAACTGTGGCCTGTCCTGCCAATGTTTTAGAGGCACTGTGTCCATTAAATGAGACTGCTGTTTGGGAAAAACTCATGTAGACCTGGAGTGTTCTTATTATCAAAGAACTTACTGAACAATTTGTTGTCCATATCTGACTTTCTGCCTTTAGCAGACAATGTACACACAAACAGTAAATGACAATGTTATAATAAGTGATTGTTTTTTTTTGTTTTTTATGTAAAGCTTCACAATGTCTTATTCACCATCTCTCAGACAGAGACATGCCAATGAAGCAACAGAAGTTCAAGAGAACATCAAGGAAAATCTAAAGAAGTTTCAGTGTTTGAAGGAGGTTCTGATGAACCAGAGAAACGCAGCACGTCTCAGTGAGATCTACACAGATCTCTACACATCTGAAGGAGACAGTGGACCCAATGCTGAACATGAGGTGAGACAGATTGAAGCAGGATCAAGGAGAACAGAAACAGAGGACACAGCGGTCAAATGCAATAATATCTTCAGACCATTTCCTGAAGAAGAGAAGCCCATCAGAACTGTCCTGACGAAGAGAGTCGCTGGCATTGGGAAGACGGTCTCTGTGCAGAGGTTCATTCTGGACTGGGCTGAAGGGAAAGCAAACCAGGATGTCGCCTGGTTTGTTCCACTGTCTGAATGAGCTGGGAGACCATTCTCTAGTTAGGGACGTTCAACAGCCGCCTGCAGTCTGGAGATCTCCAATGCAGCACACTTTCTCAGTGGTCAGCGGTGGTCTTTCTCTTACTGACATCAGAAGACATGGATGTATTTGACTTGAGTAAATACACAAATCCAAAAGCAGTGAAAAGAGGAGGGTTCTTCAAGCTGCTACCTGTGATTGCTGCAACCAGAACAGCTGAGTTAGTGTAACAAGTATTACACAGACCCCATGTTAGTAAACAACTGTCTAAGTCTTTTTTAATGACCTTTTAATAGAAGTTTGAAATTTGCAGTAATGATCAGATAACTGCAAATTGCTCAATTTCTCAATAATACAAATCTCTTCTTTTCTATAGTCTTACAAGCTGTATCTGAAAGACAAAGCTGTGCAGCTCTGGCCACTCATTGCTCAGCTCAGATCCTCTGCCCCCTGAGAGAGCTGGATCTGTCTTGGAACAATTTCAGAGATTCAGGAGTGAAACTGCTCTCTGCTGGACTGATGAATACACGATGTAAACTGGAGAGACTGAGGTGTTTGAAACTGATCAAGGGACCAGTGGGGAGACACTATAGTCTCACTCACCCATTGCACCAGATGCATTGATATATATCATCATGTGTGACCAGAAGATGTGATGCTACCTTAATGTTGGCCAAGTTGGCCTCAAAGTTTGTTGAGGGCTCTTTTCCTAAGATGTTTATCCAGAAATGGCTGTTAACTGTTTCATGGTTCTCTCTGCAGATTGTGCGATTGTAGTATCACAGAGGAAGGATGTGCCGCACTGGCTTCAGCTCTGAAATCAAACCCTTCACATCTGAAGGCTCTGGAGTTGACGGAAAATAAGCTTGGAAATTCGGGACTGAAGCTGCTTTCTGCTGGTCTTGAGAATCCTCACTGTAAACTGGAGACCCTGAAGTAAGATCACCTTTCTGAGAATCAGAATTTAGGACTATTTTTTCTGTTTACAAAGTAATTTTGGTGCTAATATGTACATATGTAGCCTTCCTGGTGATTTTATTTTACATTAAGGACTCTTTCAAGTTGAAGTTGCAGTTCACTGTATTGTATATTGTGGAACAGCTCCCTGTCCATCGGGCGTTATGTATGTTTGAGTATGTCTGCAGAGGAAACGAGTCTTCTGAAGCTCCTGATTTAGAAAATGAAGAGTGTGCCATTGTTCTTTCGGCAGGTTGGTGTTTTGTGATATCACAGAAGAAGGCTGTGCTGCACTGGCTTCAGCTCTAAAATCAAACCCCTCCCACCTGAGACATCTCAATCTGTCTGAAAATAATTTAGGAGATGCAGGAGTGACGCTGCTCTCGGCAAGTCTGGAGAATCCTCTCTGTGAACTGGAGTCACTGAAGTAAGAGCTCTGAGATTAATGAGGGATGTGCTTAGTCGAGCGTATTGCACGAGACAGAGGCTGAAAAAGGGTCTGAAAGTTCACAGGCAATATGTTGAGAAAGTGAAAGTGACTAATTGTCATTGTGAGTCACAACGGAATGAAAGCTCTGCTTTGAACCCACACACACCGTGCAGCAGGGGGCAGCTGTGTCCGGCGTACGGGGAGCGGTGATGGGAACGGTACCTTGCTCAAAGGGTACCTCAGGGCAGCCCAATCAAAGATAATCAACTTACTTAATCACTCTGCATGGCCTTCTTGGAAGTGAACACTATATCCAGCCTTTTAGGATTAAGTGTCTTCCTGCTCATGCTTCTATTTATTTGTTTATTTCATGAAAATATACTGGAATATATAAACACATTAGTATATTTTTTTAATCAAAAAGCAATGTGATCAATAAATAAATCTAAACATTCATAAAAATGAAGAATCACATTAGAGACTTATGAAAGCTATACATTAACCTAAATTAATAAACGAGGGAAAAGCACAAGTGGCTTTTTGATTAGAAGAGTCTACTTACCTGAACTACTTGCTCTGAACCGAGAGAGTGTGAAGAGTGAATAGTGTGTTACTCCTTTTGTGCAGGTTATGGGATTGTCATATCACAGATGAAGGATGTGATGCTCTGGCTGCAGTTCTAAAATCAAATCTCCCACATCTGAGAACCCTGGATCTGTCAGATAATCAGCTTGGAGATAGAGGGCTGAAGCTGCTCTCTGCTGGGATGGCCAATCAACTCTGTGAACTAGAAAAACTGAGGTGAGACACCTGAGCTGAGGACCAACTTTGGACACCATGACATTCATAGTATTTATAGGTTCGTGATTTTTAGGAATATTACTGATTTGGTATTTGAAGAGGGTAAGATGGCGTTGTTCTCTCCGCAGGTTGAAGCATTGTGGTATCATGGATGAAGGCTGTGCAGCTCTGGCTTCAGCTCTGAAATCAAAGCGTATAAGAGAGCTGGATCTGTCTGGAAATGAATTCAGTTACGCTGAACGTTGTCGTCTCCTCAAATGGATAAATCTTTCAAGCTACACAAAATAAGGTGATTAGATCAGAACTGTTTATTTTGTAGAAATGTATCTTTGGCATCAGGCAGTATCATTTGCTAACCACCTATCTCCATGAATCATTCTTTTATTCATAATCAAAATGAATATCAAAGATTGATGAGCTTTAATGGCTTTAATGTAGTATTAGAACAGTAGACACATGGCCTCAGGATCACTGCGCATCATTTCAAAAGATGATGGTTGAAAATGTGGTTGACCTGGATACACAATGTAACTCTTTGTTTGAAAGATGAAAACTGATTTCTTTATCGTAGGTTAGAATGGCTGGTTTAAAGCCAGCACATATCTGATGAACACTCACATCGAAGATTTTCTATGCGCAGCTTTGACAAGGTGTAACGGTGGTGTGGTACCAGAGGGACGTCAGGTCCGAGCCAGGGGTTCAGAACAGAAGTTTATTAAACAAAGGAGGAAACACAAACAAACAAGAACTCAGACTGTAGTTACTACTCAACTGACTGACTGACTGACTGACTGACTGACTGACTGAC
>JABMDN010000435.1:0-20701 GCA_017165825.1 Hepsetus odoe
CTCTCTCTCTCCCCCTCTCTCTGTCTCTCTTTCCCCCCCCTCTCTCTCTCTCTCTCTCTCTCTCTCTGTATCTATATATACACACACACCTGGCAGTTTCAGCTCCTGTATACACTTGAATGCTGCCCGACTCCATGAGCGGAGGGATTATGGAATTATGATTTATTGAGTAGATTAGATTAATATTAACACTCTAGATTTGTTCCAGATTAAAATGCATCCACACAAAACTCACTTGATAATTATTGCGCACACGGTGTAATTTTATTACATTTTATTGATTATTTTAACCGTATTTTTTACGATTATAACTGATCGTATCTATTAGTTGTTGTATCCATACTTTGCATAGTAACCAGCTTTAACCCTCGGATACGGTAAATTGACAGACGTCTATACAGAGTCCCCGGGCCGCCCTGAAACACCAGGAAACAGTAAAAGTTGGTTTTAGAGCAAACATGTACTGTATTTAAGTGAACAACTTACACAAACCTAACACTTCAGCGACGTTGGGGAAAATGGGTGTAATTTGGCAAGTATTGAGACTCACCCTCATTTCTCTCCTGGCCTGCAGCACCATGTACACTCGGAATTCTTCCAAACAAAACTGACGGATTTGCAAGAAGATGGTTTTTTGAGGAACACCTAAAGCACCAATATAACAATCCTCGCCGCGTGGGAGATACAGGCAAAAGACCACATCGAGGGGTGACCCAGGGGTGCTGTATCTGAGGGTTAAAGTCAATATTCACTACCACCACCGTTATCCCTCAGCACAGCCTCAACTCTCTTAGACCAGCTCCTTTCTAAGTCAGGGACACTTCTCCAGGCTTCTTGAAGGACATCCCGAAGCTCTTCTTTGGACGTGGGTTGTCTTTTGTTTTCTCTGTGGAGATGATCCCACACTGCTTCTGAACCTGCTCAGGTACAGAGACTGGACTGAACATGAGAGACAACAACACTGTCCTTCAGGAAGATCTGGAGAACTGCTCAGGTACAGAGACTGGACTGAACATGAGAGACAACAACACTGTCCTTCAGGAAGATCTGGAGAACTGTTCCTCAACAACACATTAAATATACAAGAAAGCAAAATATGAAGAAATGCGGAGGGGTTTCTATAGGATGACGATGGTACCCGGAGGGGTTAAAGTATGTTTAATCTTGGTGCCTTTAGTTGCAAATGAGTTGCAATTTCAGACCATTTCCTTTACTGAGAACATGAAGCAAACATTGCTTCAGAGTGCATGTTCCTCTTTTATTTTTAGAGATCTTGACACGATCGATTCCTAGTGTCTTGTGAATGCGGCCCTGCCTCTGATATGACCTACGTGTTACCGTGTTAAAGGCAGTTCACCAGTAAAAGAAGCTCTTTTACCAGACATGCTGTCTGCAGGAGACAGTGATTGTGGACAGTGATTAGTGTAGCTTTTTCCGCTTCGAGCATGACGGGGGCATGAGTCAGGGATCGAGCAGGAGCGACACGGAAGAATTCATATTATGTGTCACATGATGTATAAACAAACTGTGGACACTTTTAGCACACGAAGTTTAGGGTTCAAACATCAGACATGGCCTCTAACGCAGTGGAGCCTCTAGATGGAGCTCTTGATGGTGGTTGTCTTGAAAGAACATATTAATGCTGTTTACAGTTATTATTTCATTTCATCAGTGAAATGTGATCAAATATAATCATCTTCAGCACTCAGCTGTGAGTTTAATAGATATTTCTATACATACATACTGTGCAAAAGTTTGAGGCAGGTGTGAAAAAATGCTGTAGATCGCTTTCAGAAATGGAAGTGTTGATCATTTATCTTCATCAATCAACAAAATGCAGTGAACGAACAAAAGAGAATCTAAATCAGATCAATATTTGGTGTGACCACCCTTTGCCTTCAAACCAGCATCAGTTCTTCTAGGTACACTCACACACGGTTTTTGCAAACATGGAGAACTGAGCACAGATCTTCTGTGGATGTAGCTTCCTCACATCCTTCTGTCTCTTCATGTGATCCAGACACACTGGATGATGTGGAGATCAGGGCTCTGTGGGGCCAGAAGAACTGATGCTGCTCTGAAGGTAAAAGGTAGAAACACCAGATATTGATCTGATTTAGATTTTTCTTTTGTTCCTCACTTTGCATTTTTGTGAATTGATCAAAATAAACAATCATTATTGATATTTCTGAAAGCGTCCTTGGTTTACAGCATTTTTCCACTCCTGCCTAAAACCTTTGCACAGTACTGTAGATATATCTACACCGTCTGCACAGTTATTATCCAGTGAGTTTTCTGAGGATGGATTCTAATCTGGAACCAATCCAGAGTGTTAATAATCCTGAAACCTGAATGTTTTAAAGGAGATGTGAGTGTGAACATTCTCGGGGGAACAAAAGTGTCACAATTATTGGGACACTATTAGTGCAGAGTTATTACATGAAAAACTACGAAAACCAAAACCGTCCCATCTCACTCGTTTATGTTCATCTGTTCAAGTGAGAACAATAAACAAACCACTCCACATTTACAAAACATGTCTGCACAAAATTTCTTTAAAAAATGAATTAATATCCCATTACTGATCCAGAAATGGAACCATTCATCTGGTCCATCGAGAGTCTCTTTCATCTCTTCTTGAGATGTCTGGAGATGTTTCTTGGTCCAGTCTTGACGTTCCAGCTGATGTGTCTTGTTCAGTGATGTTGGGGTTTCCGTCCTCCTTACCTCGTCCACGTCTCTGACACTGAACACCTTGTTCTTCTGGACACTCCAGGTAGGTTAATTTCTGGAACATGCCAGCACTGGAGGATCATGGGTTCCTGGTAGCTCCACGTTTGATTCTTCTCAAATCTTCATCAGTTCATTTGTGTCTTTTTATCTCAGCATGTTTCTTGCAACAAGATTAAGAGATTTTAAGAAATTCAAGATTATATAGCTTGCAGCTGGAATATACGAAACGAAATGTCCCAAACTTGGTGAAGAAACTGGAGAAGAGCTTCCTTTGCTGAGATGCAATTAGATCATGGCACACCTTTCTAACGATCTGTCGTTTTCTGACCACCAGATGCTCTAGGATGGATATTTTTGGATGGAGGCCTTGCAGAAACACTGACGTGTAAACATGCTCAAACCGCCACCCGAGTCACATACACGCCCTGCTCGAGAGACACACGTATGCAAATGTTCAGGCCCTTTGAAGCCCGTTGATTTGAAGGCTGGCAGGAGTCGACTGGTATTAAAGTTTGAGCTGATTTTAATGTGGATTCTCTGTGAACCTTTTTTTCAGCCTTTCTCAGCGTGTATTTATAGCTTTCCCCATTTCTGTAGTGCTTTTTAGATCGACTCTTTTAGTTCGTCCTGCTTGGTCAGTCACATGCTGCGGTTTGAGGTGCATCATCCTTTTTTCCGTGTGGTGAAGGAAGAAAGGGGAAGTCTCGAACGCTGCACCTCAGATTATCGCAGACGAAAGCCTCAAAGGTTTATCAGTTTTGCTCAGACCTTCTTTTTGAAGGCCTCCGATCGATGACCTGCTGATAGTTCAGATCAATAACCGAGCGGCGTAGTTCCACATCTTATATCGCTCATTGTGTCGTAATGTTTATTACATCACTGTGAAAGTGCTTTTACTCCTATTTTCACCCCAAATATCCCTCCTTTCTTCCAGAACAGACTCCTTCCTTTCATCACATCTGAGCTGATCCTCCATTATCTTTATCCTCCATCACCTTCCCACCATCCAGACCGTCTCAGACTAAATGGACACAAACACACAGAAGAGACGTCCCTCTGAGTGTCCATCGGTGCAGGACAGAGTGAAGGAGAGTGAGAGAGAGGACAGGGAGAGTGGACGGTGGAGTTCAGGGTGTGTGGAGTGTGTGTCCGTGATGGAGAACTAGTAGAGACGGTGATGAAAGTGAAGCGGTGAAGTTCATGTGGATTATTTTCAGTAGATTGTTTTTATTGGAGTTGAAGTTCGAGGCTTTAATAGTCTTTAATTCTATTAATATGGAGTGAGATTCAGTTCACTTTCAGCACAGACAGACGCTCCAGACGTCCTTCAGAGGAGACACGTCTCACTCTACACTCTCAGTACACTCCTGTACTTTTACTTTACACTCTCAGTACATTCCTGTACTTTTTACTTTACACTCTCAGTACACTCCTGTACTTTTACTCTACACTCTCAGTACATTCCTGTACTTTTTACTTTATACAGTCTATATTTCTTTCCTTTTTCACTCGTAAGAGTTGAAACACTACTGTTTAACTGTGTAACACGTGTGTCTGTTCTTGTATTTTCTGCTATCACACCTTTGAACCCTCGCTTCTAACTCTGCACCCAGTTTTTTGTCACATGTTCAGTTCTGCACTCTCTGAAAAAATGTGCTAAATGATGGGGGAGAGGGAGGACCACTCTACACACCCGGAGAGAGAGAGGACAGTTCTACTGAGTGATGGGGGAGAGGGAGGACCACCCTCCACACTCGGAGAGAGAGAGGACAGTTCTACTGAGTGATGGGGGAGAGGGAGGACCACCCTCCACACCCAGAGAGAGAGAGAGGACAGTTCTACTGAGTAAAGGATTCGTCTCTGTGTTCATATTAAAAAGTCAAAGATTACTGGAAAGTCCAGCTTGCTTTGAGGAACGTCTGGGCAGGAGGCAGTTCAGAGGAAGTGTAAAGAAAACTCAGGGAAAGCACAGAATTACAAAACGAAGATTGTTTATTGCATGGGAACATCTGCAAAACACTACAAGGCACATCAGTGTGCAAGAAAACCAAACCTCTGTGTTACACACTCATATGTACAAACACTTAAATACAGACTCTGTGAACCGAGCGGAATCAGGAAAACCAAGAGCTGCTATTTACAGAGAAGATCTTACTAAACCGAGGTGCAGAAATATGTGTTTTACCGCATGTATACACATGATCCAACCTTAGAAATCAAACAACTCAACACTGAGCATTACCTCTACTGCTGCCTCTTTTAATATAAATACACCTCGCTGACGGAAGAATTTTATTTTTTTAACTTTGGAAGTTTAAGTAAAAAATATTTCCATTCTTTGCGTGTTATTTTTATTCTGCCTTAAAATATACAGAAATATGACCATTTCTTGGCCACTTTTGCCACACACACACACACACACACACACACACACACACACACACACACATATATATATATATACACATGAGCTTTAAGATCTAAAGGGAATCTCCTTTTTTGAGTTCTGAGTGCTGAAGAAACATCACCGTCGGTCTATAAAAGTCTTCAAGCCTCTCTGAGATCTTTATCTGTTCACACAGCAGATCGTTATCAACGTGGAACATTTTTGCGCCCTTCTATTACGGGTCACATTTTTCTGTTTTATTTTCCACTGCATCACATCACATCCTCCAAATTTTTCCAATCTCAATCCCACTGCAGACCCATCGTAACCCGACCACACCTCATTACGATCATCTTCCCTCTGATCATTTAAAAAACGTGAATACTGAAATAAGCAGAGTTGAACTTAATCACACCTCCGCTATTATTATTTGCCGGCTGTTGTGTTTTTCACGGTGAATCAGCAGCGAATGCCCTCAAATTCAGGCCTTAGCCGAGAGAAGATCTTGACCCCGGAGACCTGCTGTTCTGTAGCGGAAGTGGATTTATCGTTCTGTTAGATCTAGATTCGAGGTCAGGTTCGTTAGGTTTGTAAAACCCATTTGCATTTTCTTTTTCGATTCAGCGTGAGTGTGACACATGTGCCGAGCCGCTTCGGTAGATCTGGGAGAGCAGCATTGCGTAAATCAGCAGATATTAGAGGGGCAGCGAGTCTAAACAGGATGTTGCATGCCAAGAAACGGAAGTCCAAAATGAGTAACATGCAGAAAAAAATCCTTCCACGTTGATAAAGATCTGCGGTGTGAACACATCAAGACCCCTAAAGGGGAAAAGCCATCGCTGCCTGCAAGACAACCAGTGCTAACGTTCTTCTTCATGAAATAAAATGGAAAGAAATTCCCTTTCTGATCCTAAAACATCAACACTAAGAGGTATCCAAAGCTTTTAAACGATCGTGGAGGACGCTGTGAAGGATGATGTGCTTTGCTGCACAGTTTTGGAGAATATTTTACAAATATCTTTCATGAAAGTTTCAAGTTTGATCTTCAGAACTTAAACTTGAGAAACTCTGAAATGAATGTCTTCAAAAAAGTAGAAGAACTTCCATGCATCCATTATCCTAACCAGGGTCTGGAGTCTACCTCAGCTGAACTCTGGACAGATCTCCAGTCCGTCTCTCACCAGAGCTTCCAGAGGAAGCCTTCACAGACCCCTGGAGAACAGATCCCAGGCAGGGAATCAAACCCAGAACCTTCTCACTGCCCTGTTTAAAGTCCCACACCTCCGACCACCGTGCAGTCTGGGCTCCTGCACCTTTTATGCACGATCTTCTGGTGAAGCGTGCTGTCGGCAGCAGCTCCGTCCAATGAAAAGATCCTTTTCATTTTCACACTTTTCAGTAGCATTGAGTGTTCATGAGGCTTTTCTAGCGATTTTATAAATAAATCTGTTTATTTCAAACAGAAATATAGATATATTTGTACATATAAAATAACAGGAAACTCCCTTAAAAATTTCTGGCTGCACAGGTTGATTCACTGCAGCGAAAGAAAAAGAAGAAGAAGGCCTTCGTCTCCTTTCTGTCTTATCTTTCTCTCATTTCATCTCCTCCACACGCCGATCAGAAGACAATTAAGAGACATTTCATGCTGTATTTCGAGCCAACGCAACGAATCTCCTGCCATCTCTCAATTCGACCTTTGCACAGCACCCAATAAACATGTCCATTTTTACTTGAGGAACCAGGCGAACACTTTTAACCAGAAACACCAAGCAGAAGTGATAACTGGCAGATGAAGCAACTCTTTCTTCCTTTTTTTTTATATTTTTGCTGAAAGAAACGCTGAAAGACAGCAGCTTAACAACCACAATGCAGCTACACTTGCACTGCTTCCCTGGTTCAGACTCCAGCACGGAGGAACTCACTTCGTTTTTTGAAAGTAAAGCAATATCAGGGGCGAAGATGAATTTTACTTGCTTTTTAAGCTCCAAGCTGCGTGCAGTTCTTATAATAAACCTGCATTTATTAAAAAGGTCATTTATCAGCATCTGCGGAGAGCAGGATGAGGAGGAGCAGCTTGAGGAGAACCTGGAGAAGAGGAGATACGCTCTGGAGAGCAGAGCAGTGAGAGTCAGTTGGAGGCGGTGCCAGGAAGGAGAGCGAGCTGTCTTATGGATGTTGTGAGACAGGACATGTAGGCGGTTGGCGTGAAAGAGGAAGCCAGAGAGGACAGGAAGACATGGAAATGGAAGATCTGCTGTAGCCAACAGAAAAAGAAGAGGAAGATCTGAAGGTGGACAGTATAGATGACCTTTACATTCTCCCACACCTTCGATCGACACTAAAGTCGACATTTGTTATATCAACTCATTTTTAATCAGAAAAAGCTTGTTCATGTTGTTTCTTGCTGACCTTGCTTCTAATTTTTAATGTCATTTCTGATAATTATCTAATTATTTCTGATAAAATAGTGGCTCAGATCTGATTTATGGGCCAAATGTGGTCCTGGGACGTCCGACCATTGTTCTGGTGTTCTTTTTCCAGTTGAGTTCAAGCACACCTTGTCCATAGCCTGAGGGTGCGGATAACTACTGAACTGAGCAGGACCAGCCCAATAGGAACCCTTGGCCCTTCAAAACCTAAAGCTATAGTAACAGTAACTATAGTAACAGGTGTTTTGATCATGAATTAATTCTGGTTGAACATTGGATGAACTGAAGTGCCATCAAAGATGCATATCAGATCTCATGACCACATTTGAAGGTCTAAATCAGACGTGAACGGGGATCAGGGTTTTGCAAATTAGCCAGATTTGGGCCACACTGATCCAAGAAGTGAGCAGTGAGCAAAATAACTAGAAGCCTCCAAAGATGGAGCGAAAACTAATTTAGCAATCTGGGGTCAGGATCAGGGTCAGGGTGGAGGTCAGGATGGTTCATTCAGTCCACTATGTTGCTAAGGGTGTTGACTCACGCCTTGGCCGCCTCCTCACCGGCCGGATTGAATGTGCGAGTACACGCACTCCTCCGGGTCTTTCGGTTTCTCTCTTCGCCCTTTGGCCGGAGTTGCGAACACCACCTCGCCGTACTGCACCTCGTCCGCTTGCTGCTTCTTCTGCTTCTTTGGCTTGGGCTGAGTGATGACCGTGGCATACTCCACCTCCCCCTCCTGAGGTTGAGCTGGACCAAACAAGGCAAACGGTGGTGTCACCAGCGTAGGGGAGCTTTAAACTGAAACATCTTCACTTCAGTGACGGATGTTACTGGGGACAAATATGTGAACGGGTCTCTTACCTGTCCTTCCCGTCCTCTCTGCCCCACCCTGGGGTTTATGATCGACCTGAACATACAGCATCTCTCCACCGTCCTGAGATGGACCTGCAGACATATTTAAACATGCAAATGAGACCATATCTTCTTCTATCCAATCTATCTATCTATGCATGAAAGAGAGGAATCAGCTGACCCGTGTTCTTCGCAGCTTGTTTCTTCTTGTAAACATGGTACATTATGATGGACAGCAGGATGAGGAGGATGCAGGAGACGCCCATCGCGATCAGAGCAATATCTACAGGAAGAGGAAACAGAACCGGAGATTAAAGAGGGCGCTGGAGGTGCGACCGTCCATACTGGAGGAGAACTTCAACCACAACAACAACAATGATGACAACAATGATGAGATTAGTGTTTCTGATATTCGTTTTAATGTTACGTCACTGAATCACTGTGGAATTATTTTTCTGTGATGAGCAGAACAGAATGAAAAAAGGTTTCTACTGAATTATCAGCTTGACGAACGGGTTACGATTAAGAGTCAGTCAGTGCTGACAGTGGTGGTGGACAGAACCGGACGTCTGAGCGTCCCTTGAAACGGTGGTGGAGACGCTATCTGATGTCATGATAAAGGGACCAAAGAAAAGAGATTAAGACTACCATCACCGTCCCATAGAGGCACGAGGAGCTTCGCTGGTGGATTTGGAGAGAAGATAACATGGGATGTCTGGTTCCATTCACCACCACTGTAGAGGAATTTGAGTCGGAACCAATTCGCTCTAGATGAACAGCTGACGTTGCAGAAATGTTGCAGAACTCTTCTTTAACAGGCATGTGGTAGAACTGTCTTGCAGGGGTAAGAGGTTCTCTGCCTCGTTTTAAGCAGAAACCAAAAGAAGTGTAGCAAAGTGTAGAAAGAGTCACCGTAAGCTGATTGGACGTCCGGTGAGAAAATCAGGGTCAATCACATTTTGCGTGATTCTAGAATCTCTTCAGTGATCTGGTCTGTTCACTTACGGAGAAGTCTCAAAAATGGAGGCTTGGGATGGCTGGGGGTAGAACTGTGACTGGGGGTCAGAGTCGTATTATCAGTTACTGCAAGAGTCGTACCAGTGTCTTTCCATGGTCCTGTACTGGGAGTCACTGCTGTAGTGGGAGTCACAGTAGTAGGACCTGTAATTACACATCAATTAAGCATCAATATATGACTTTATTACACCTTCTCACACGTACAGGAAGAAGAAAACCCAAGAACACAGATCAGGTGATTCTGGCCCTGCTTTCCTGCACCGCTCTGTAGATACAAATAATTATATAATGTACAACACAAAGTCTTTTCTCTTCTGAATAATAAAATATGATTTATGGCCCATATCGCTGAACGTTTCTTGGTTTCTAAAATATAAAAGTGTGTCTAAATACAATTCTAAAGACAAAGGCAGTCGGCAGGTTTTGTGATGTCACAAAAACCCACACAGTGGCCGTTACTTCACCGAGAACAGCTGAGAAGGAACAGATCATTTCAGTCCAAAACACAGTGAAGAAGCGAACGATGAGCAAGTTCAATCTATGGGCCAAAGAATGGATTAATCTGTAATCTGGAAACACGGAGTTCGTGTGAAGAAGAAGAACATGATTAGGTTTTATACGAGCTGTCTAGAACGGTTCTACTTCTCGCTTGTATAACAGATGATCAGGAAACAGCAGCTTCTTTGTGTTTGTTGTTGGTGATATTTCTGCATCTGCTGGAAGAACAGAAATATAATCCACAGAAATCAAGTCTTCAATCTGGGCTCTGAAACAGGAACACTCTCACTGCTGTGAAGGAGAAGTGGAATCATGCAGGGCTTATTAGTTTACACTGGGCCTAAACTGAGATCCAGACTCCTGGAGGGGTCATTTATACAGCAGAGAACAGGGAGTCCCAAATCTGATTCTGGAGATTAGAACCGGGACTGGAGAGCCCTGATATACAGTGCTTTGGGTTCTCCCTTGAAAACAGCGTCATCACTGTTGTTGTTGTTCTTCATTTTCACACAATCCTTTCTAGCCAGTCTTACCAGGACACTGCTGGAGTTCAACCATCCTGGATCCACGACTAACGTGATTCTCTACACGGCAGGTCACAGTTCCAACATGTTCTTTATCCAGATCCAGAGTTCTGTTCCCACCAGACAGTTGAGCTCCAGATGGGATTCCAGTCCAGTTGAACCAGATCTCGTCTCCATCAGAGGAACAGGACACTGTCCTTTTACTGGGGAGGCAGTTTTGGGTCACTTCCACTGAGGACACTGCAGCTGCAGATTATAGATCAACAGCTCAGTCTGGATTAAAGATCAGTCTGGATTACAGCTCAATTTAGATTAAAGCTCAGTTTAGAATAAAGTTCAGTCTGGATTACAGTGCAGGACAGCATGGAGCAGTTTGGCTTTAATTACCGTTTTACTGAAATGAAACTTAGATTAAAGTTTCAGTTTAGATCACAGCTCAGTCAATATTACGGCTCAGTCTGGATTAGGCTTGCGTCTTAAAATAGCTCCTTAGACCAAAATTGACACAGAACACATATCCAGATTTAACTGAGATATTTTCTAGATGCAAGCCTAATCTAGATTAAACTGTATCTCAGCCCAATTCATGATCTAGATTAAACTGAGAAGGAGCTATTTTTAGATGGTTTAATCTAGCTGAGTTACTCTGAATTGAGTTACTCTGAGTTACAATCCAGTCGAGATAAAGCTTTTGTCTAGAAAATAGTTCGGTTAAACCTGGATCTGTGTTCTGTGTTTATTTTAGTCTAGATTACAGACACAAGTTTAATTTAGGATACAGCTCAATCAAGACTAATGTTCTATCTCAGTTCATTCCAGATAAGAAATTAAACTGGATTACAGTGCAGCCTGGTTTACAGTGAAGTCCATATATATTTGGACACTGACACAAGTTGTGTTTTGTACCTGTTTACTGAAACATATTCCAGTTATAGTTCTCTGATGGACGTGGACATCATGTGTAGACCCTCAGCTTCTGTTTGAGGGTCCACATTCAGACTGGATGAAGGGTTTAGGAGCTCCAGCTCCTTAACATGTGCCACCCTCTTTATAAAGGGACCAAAAGTAATTGGACAACTGAATCAAAGGCTATTTCATGGGCAGGTTTCTTCATTATGTCGTTATCAGGTAAGATGATAAAAGGCCTGGAGGTGATCTGAGGTTTGATGCTTGCATGTGGAAGATGAAAGTGAAAGCGACACCCTTTGTCGTTGCGAGGTCACAGTACAGCACATGTGAACCACAACAAAATTGGACCTCTGCATTTAACCCATACACACACGTGCAGCAGTGGGCAGCTATTGAAAGCGCCCAGGGAGCAGTGACAGGGACGGTACCTTGCTCAAGGGTACCTCAGGGGAACATTCTGGTGAGGGAATCGAACCTACAATCTTCTGATGCGGAGGCAACGTCCTAACTCCCTAACCACTGGGCCACCACTGCCCCACTGTCAAGATTTTGCTGTGAACAGACAACCTGTGGTTGAAGGAGGTCACCTCTCCATGCAGGAGAAACAAGCTCTCCTTAATCTGCGAAAACAGAAAACCCATCCGAGAACCTGCTACAATATTCGGAAAAGCAAAATCTACAGTTTGGTCCATTCTGAGAAAGAAAGGAAGCACGGGTGAACTCAGCAACAATAAAAGACCTGGACATCCATGAAAGACAGTGGTGGACGATCACAGAATCATTTCCATGGTGAAGAAAAACCCCTTCACAACGTCCAACCAAGTGAACAACACTCTCCAGGAGGTCTGAGTACCGATATCCAGGTCCACCACTAAGAGAAGACTGCAGGAAAGTAAACACAGAGGAAGCACTGCAAGGTGGAAGACACTCATAAACCTCAGAACAGAAAGGGCAGATTGGACTTTGCTAAAAAAACTTCTAAACAAGCCACACAATTCTGGAAAAACTTTCTTTAGACAGATGAAACCAAGATCAACCTCGACCAGAATCATGGAAGAAAGAAGTCTGGAGAAGGTGGAACAGTTCATGATCCAAAGCATCACATCATCTGTAAAACATGGCAGAGGCAGTGTGACGGCCTGGGTGAGCAGCGCTGCCAATGGCACTGGGACACTGGGATACTGGGACACTGGGACACTGGGACACTGAGACACTGGGACACTGGGACACTGGGACACTGAGACACTGAGACACTGGGACACTGGGACACTGAGACACTGGGACACTGGGACTCTCGGACACTGGGACACTGGGACACTGGGACACTGGGACAATAGGACACTGGGAAACTGGGACACTGGGACAATAGGACACTGGGAAACTGGGACACTGGGACACTGGGACAATGGGACAATGGGACACTGAGACACTGGGACACTGGGACACTGGGACACTAGTGTCCATCGATGATGAGACGCAGGACAGAAGCAGCTGAATGAACTCTGAGGAGTTCAGAGACACACTGTCTGCTCAGATCCAGCTCAATGCAGTCGAACTGATCGGGCAGCGTTTCATAATCCAGATGGACGACGACCCACAACATCCATCCAGAGCAACCAGGAGTTTATTAAAGCACAGAAGAGGAAGATTCTGGAACGGCCGAGTCAGTCACCTGATCTGAACCCAGTGGAGCAGCGTTTCACTTGAAGACTGAACTTCAGACAGAACGTCCCACAAACACACAGCAGCTGAGAGCCGCTGCAGTGAAGCTGGCAGAGCGTTAAACAGGAGGAACCAGCATCTGGAGACGTCCATGAGATCAGGACTTCAGACTGTCGGTCCCAGCAAAGCGTTTTTAACCAAGTGTGAGAGATGAACATTTAATTTCAGTTATTTCATTTGTCCAATTACTTTTGAGCCCTGAAATGAAGGGATTGTGTTAAAGTGCTTTAGTTCCTCATATTTTATACAAGCTTTTTGTTCAACTCACTGAATTAGAGCTTCAAGTCTGAACTTCAGCTGAACCTGAGTTTCATTTAAACTTCATTATAGTAACGTACAAAGCCAGCGTTAGAACAACGTTCTCTGTCCAAATATTTATGGACCTAACTGTAGATTACAGCTCAGTCTAGATTAAAATTAATCCAGCACGCAGTTGCGTCTCAGTTCAGTCAAGATTAAAGATCATTCTAGATTACAGCTCAGTCTAGGATACAGTCTCAGCTCAGGCTGGATTAGTTGATCCTAAACTACGGTCCACATTTTAGAAACTGAAACAGCAAAATAAAGCAGTTAAACGGACATAGTTCTATTATAGTGCAGTAAAAACACAAGATTAAAATAATCTCTGATTATTGAGCCTGTGGAGAAACGCCCCTGTTATTGACCATCTATTATATTATTCTTTATTATTAAAAGGACATTTTTATTATGTTCTTGATACGAAACAGCGAACGGGCTCGATGGGAACAAGTGAGCAACACGGTCAAATGATGTTCTTCACTTCCGAGTCACTTCGGATCAAAACGTCTCTCAGATGAATAAACGTACAAGGTTCCTGATCCAGATTGGCTCTGTAGGACATTACAGTTCATTAATAATATTAAACCTACAAGATTATGATACAACAGATCAAACTCTCCTTTCATTCTCACACAGATCACTTCACACAGAAAGGACTGAAGGAGAGTCCTGTTTAGTCAGATGATCACAGACTTCATCTCCACTAATCTGAGACGTCTGTAGTTCTAACAGTGTGATGGGATTACAGGTCGGTAGACTCACCTTCAATCATCAGACGGAGATAAAAGATGCCTTGAAGGGTCCCGTCTGAATCAAAGGTGTCCAAAGTGTAGTTTCCTGATTCTGTTCTGTTCACACTCTGCACTACGATGGTTCTATTTTCATTGAAATAATGCCAACTTTCATTTATTTTTTTTATGCTTGAGTTTCTATAACTCAGAACAACATCTGTCCTTTTTAACTTGATCTGATCAGCCTGATTCTCCATCTCCAGGTACAGGGTCTGTCCCACAGCTCCATAACACGGATCACTCTGATTAAACCTGCAGTGAGTGACCGAACCTGCAGAGGAAGACAAACAAGAACATTCTGTCCTTCATCCAGAATAAACCTGGTCTCCAGTTAAACTAAACAAAAAAAACGTATCTCCAATCTGGAGACTTTACAGAGGAGGACAAGAATAATGTTCTTCATGTTAATGTGAGTGTGAAGACCATACGGTAGAAAATGAAATGTGTGTAGATTTTTTTTAGCTCTGTTCTCTCTTCAGTCTCTTAAAGGTTCAGTGAATGTGCACAGAGGCTGAAAAATGATCACAGAAATAAAATGTAAAAATTAAATTAATAAACCAAAAGAATTAGACTTTCATTAATTCATGCATAAGAGAAAGACAGAGAGAGAAAGAGAGAGAAAGAGAGAGAGAGAGAGAGAGAGAGAGAGAGAGAGAGTGAGACAGAAAGAGAGAGAGAGAAAGAGAGAGAGAGAGAGAGAGAGAGAGAGAGAGACACTTGTTCTGTGCTGCAGGGCGGTGAGGGTTCATCCAGCCCTGGTTACGTCCATGTCTGCTGTCCAGATGTTCTGCTGTCCAGATGTTCTGCTCGTGTCTCCATGGACACATACACTGATCAGCCACAACATTAAAACCACCAGAAGAGAAAACGACACTGATTACTGTTATAAAGGCGCCTGTGAAGGTTGGAGGTTTGAACTGAGTCTTGTAGGTTTTATTATCTTTTCAGCTACACGATGAAACAACGTTCCTCCAGAACCCTGGTTCTACACATAAGACAATGTAGAACAAAACACAGGAGTGTAAGTTAAGTCAGTTCAGGAGAATTGGGCAAGCGTAAAGATCTGAGCCACTTTGATAAGCTGTGATGACTAAAAGACTGGATCAGAACATCTCCAACATGGCAGGTGTTTTGAGATGTTCCTGGTAAGCAGTGGTGAGAACCGAACAAAGGTCATCAAAGAACAGCAGACCTTCAGGGTCCTAAAAGGTCACAGCGGTCTTAGCGCAACACGAGGCAGGTGGTTTTAATGCTCTGGCTGATCCGTGTTAGTGCTGTAAAATCTCTTTCTCCTACACGTCTGGTGATTTCACAGCAGATGGTCCTTCCTGGTGGAAGGAGATCGTTCCTGCGTTCGACAAACGATACGAAACTCCAGACTCTGTGGGCCTGGTCTGAGAGATTGATCCTAATGTAGTAACTGAACACACTGATGACTAACATCGCTGTGAAGACGATAGAGATCTATCATCACCTGCTTCTACTGAACTGTTCCAGAAGGGACACGGAATCAGCCAGAGAGCAAAATGCAGATGGAGTCAAATAAAGAGCACGAAGAGTCAAAGAAAGGAAAGAAAGTGGAGAAGAAATGAAAGTTAACATAAAAGCAAGCTGGAATATTATTATGAAAACAGCATCGTGATGAAAGTGTCTCATATTTCCAATCTGAAGTTTTTCACTTCACTGGAAAATATCTGGAGCCTTTAGCGTTTCACATCATTTCCTAATAAACAAGCCGATCCAAATCAGAGGCAGAGATAAAATCTCTCACCGAAAGCTTTTCTCGCCTTTTTTTGGAGGGTTCGAGGTTTTATCATGATGGTGACGGCACGTCTGGTGGCCCGTAAGAAGATTTCAGACCTTTTAACAAGACTGTTTCCATGGAAACCGCCTGCAACCACATAGTTTGTCTACTTTTACATCAGTTTCTCAAAGACTCGATAAAACACCACAGCTTTGCTCGCTGTTCTGGATCTTTCCTCAAACTGTAACGGAGAGGACGCCGCACCGCTGGAGGACACCTACCCATGGCAGCTCCTGTGAGCAGGACCAGGACTCCACAGCTGAGCAGCATTTCCATTCAGTCCAGAAAACAGAAGGAAGAAGCACCAGAGAGTCCTCGACCCCACCAGAGCAAAACCCACAGCCGACCTCTGACGGAAACGTTCTTCTCCAGAGCTTCTCAGTCTGGGCGTCCTTCAGGCCCTCACACACGCCCAGCCTCTCTGATTAGGGGCAGCAGACGAAGATTGTGCAACTTGTTCACATAAGTGAAAAAAAGGCTGTTGCAGAAAAAGAGGAAGTACCAGAGCCTGTTTCCTGTTTTCTTTCTAAATAAAATGAGCAGAATTGAACAATTCTCAGTTTCTCTATTTCAAGAGGAAAAACTGGGCAAATGATCTCCAATCTTCTCCGAACTGGTCCTACACTTTTCTTCATCATGAATGAACGAATGAATGAAAAGCTTTGATTAACATCACTCTGGAGAAGATCGTCCACTAAATGCTGAAAAAACAGAGAAACTCTTACATTTCTCCAGCTTTAACGATACTCCAGAATAATTCAACTGTTCTGTTGGTCTGCAGGGTGTCGGGCCACATTATCACTCTTCTTACACTGATTATTAGGAGTGTGTGGAAATTATTCCTCAAATTTTACAACAATTCTCCAAAATGAAATGGATGAATCTTAAAAATGGTCATTTAGGACGGGGTTTGGAGGAGCAGTGGTGGTGAAGGGAACCAGACGTCTGAAGCTCCTTCACAGGAAGTTCTAATGTTCTAATTATGAAAACGGTGCCTGGTTGCCCCGTTAATTCTATTATTATCATCATATAATTCTACTGTTTACGTTTTCTTATTCTAAAACTATTCAGCTTTTACTCGTCCTACAGCTCTCCAGCTTCAAGCCACCAAACCTCTGGGGTTTAAACCATCTATTAATACAGAAACCACCTAGCAACCACCTAGCAACCGCCTAGCGACCACCTAGCGACCACCTAGCAACCACCTAGCAACCACCTAGCGACCACCTAGCAACCACCTAGCAACCACCTGGCAACTCCCTAAATTTCACCCCATATATCTGTCCTTTCTTCTCCCTAAACTGAGAACAGACTCAGAACAGACTCTGAACCTTCCTTGATGGAGTTGATCCTCCATTATTGTGATCCTCCATCACCTTCCCATCATCCAGACCTGTCTCAGACTAAATGGACACAAACACACAGAAGAGACGTCCCTCTGTGTGTCCATCAGTGCAGGACAGAATAAGACATAAGAGAGGAGACAGGGAGAGTGGACGATGGAGAAGAGGTGTGTATTGAGTGTGATGTCCGTGACGGGAGAACCAGTAGAGACGTGGATGAAAGTGAAGAAGAAAGACACATTTATAACGTACAGTTATAAAGACACTCGGTCCTGCTGGACGGATGAAGCTTTAGAGGGAAGTAATGGGTTCAGAGTGTGGAACCGGTTCTGCAGTAATGAAACAGTCTGTTCACACTCAGCTCTGAGTGTGAAATCTAAAAGAGAGAGACAGAGAAACCCAGTGAGGAGACATGTGGTGAGACTGAAAAGACACCAAGTAGAGCTACAAACTGTGAACCATGTCAGCATGTCCACCAAAGATCAAGTTTCTGTGAAGGTCATAAAAGATGCAGTGAAATATTGTGATATGATCTTTAAACTGCTCTGGAGATTCAGTGAAGACTGAATGTGCATGAAGAGCAAAAGTTCTTCTGACTGGTCAGATGGAAAAGGAAAAAATCTAGTGATCATTTACTG
Organism: Hepsetus odoe; assembly: GCA_017165825.1. Lineage (NCBI taxonomy): Eukaryota > Metazoa > Chordata > Actinopteri > Characiformes > Hepsetidae > Hepsetus > Hepsetus odoe. The sequence goes on from JABMDN010000435.1 coordinate 17,950, forward strand.
ACCATCTAGTGTCCTCTAGTGCCACCCAGTGAACATCAATTGTGCTCTAGTGTTATCCAGTGATAATCAAGTGTCTTTTAGTGTCGTCCAGTTACCATCACTGACCATCTAGTGTCTTCTAGTGTCATCCAGTGATCATCTAGTGTCCTTCAGTGTCGCCCTCTGACCATCCAGTGTTCTCTAGTGTCATCCAGCAATGATCTAGTGTCCTCGACTGCCATCTAGTGATCATGTAGGGTCATGACGTGATCATCCAGTATTTAGTGTACTCTAGTGTCATCTAGTGACCATCTTATGTCTTCTGGTGTCATCCAGTGATCGTTTAGTGTCCTCTAGTATCATTCAATGACCATCTAGTGTCTCCTAGTGTCATTGAGTGTCCTATAGTGTCATCCAGTGACCATCTAGTGTCCTCACATGACCACCTGACGTCTTCTTGTGTCATCCAGTGATCATCTAGAAGAGACAGACATGACTCTCATTTAGATTTTTTATTCTTTTTAAAAAATTTTTATACTTTCTTTCCAAAAGCTGTAATCATTTCACAGTCTAGCTGAACCAGGTCTGGTCTCCATCAGAGGAACAGGACACTGTCCTTTTACTGGGTAGGCCGTCTTGGGTCACTTCCAGCGAGGACACTGCAGCTACAGATTGTAGAGCACCAGTGTATGGTTCCCGTGCAGAACATCAGCAGCATCGTGATGAACAACATTGTGTCTGAAACCAGAATACAGAGCAGCTCTGTAGAAGATCCTTCCACAATCCTGGTTCTAGATCTGTTCTCTCTAAAAACATTAATTTTGGCATTGGTATCACAGCGGTGCATTGTGGGAAAGAGACCCGGACTGAACAAGCAGCAAACTTCGCGGTCTCGGACACAACGCTTTCTTGATAAAAAAAACTTCCACATTTAACGTAAGTGTTATCATGACGTCCTCTTTTGTGCTGTGTTTATCGTGCGGCATGTACAGCGTAGACTGTCCGTCCAACTATGTAGACTCTTATACCTGTAGGAAATGTGTAACTGTAACGCAGTTGGAGGACAGGATTCGTGTTCTGGAGGGGCACATTAGTACTTTATCTCAGTGTAGTCAGACCGAGGGACGTGTAGTTCCGGCTCAGTCGGAGCCGCTGGCCGAGTTAGACTTGGCTGTAGACCCTCCGGGCCCAACCGTAGCCGGTTTGGAGCCAGCACCAGCGGCATGTTCAAGGGAACGCTGGGTGACCGCCAAACGGGGGTCCAGGAGCTCAAAGAATGGACCTCCTGCACACCAGTCTTCAATTCGGCTGACGAACAGGTACTCTGCTCTTGGCAGTATGCCTGCTGAAGCGGAGAAGGTGCTCATAATTGGCGACTCGATCATTAGGAATGTTAGTGTTCCTAGCCGTCCTAAACCAGCGGTTTCTGTGAAATGCCTCCCCGGGGCCAGAGTCTCTGACATCGAGGCACGATTGGACTCTTATTCCAGCAATGAAGTTCCTAACTTGGTTGTTCACGCTGGAACTAACGATATAAAGTCCCAACAATCCGAGATATTAAAGAGGAACTTCATCTCTCTGTGTTCAAAAGCTGAAACTAAATGTCAGAACTTCATTGTGTCTGGTCCCTTGCCAATTCTCTTTAGAGGAGATGTAACCTACAGTAGGCTGCTCTCTTTCAACCGCTGGCTAGAGACTTGGTGTGCATCTAAAAGCATAGCCTTCATAAATAATTGGGACCTCTTTTGGGAACGGCCTGGCCTTTATAAAAGGGACGGTCTTCATCCTAACTGGAGAGGATCATACATGCTTTCCCAAAATATGGCAGCAAAATTGCCACAGTGACTCTTTAGAGCAGCACCCAGGTCGCAGTCCTGTGATCTTAAATCACACGCTGGCTGTTCTCCCACTACCAGTACACTCCTGGCAGAAACCCAGGTTCCTTATAACACGGCATCCCCTATGTCACACATTAGCTTAGAACCAGGCTCCTCTCATCATTACCAGAGAATATCTATTCTTAGTACGATAAGGAAGCAGCATAGATGCCAATCTAGGGGCTCCTGCGCTGGTAACCTGCTCCCAGTACCCATCATAAAAACAATTAAAACACAGCGTCCGACTAAAATCAAATGTTCACTGCTGAATGTTCGCTCCTTAGGAAACAAGGCAGTGCTTATTAATGAGATGGTACTCTGTAGTAATGTATTATAGTGTGACCACTGGAGGGCGTTCCAAGGCAATAGGGTGAGTTACTCAGGTGCAGAGAAACAGGTGGTTGTTGTTACCTGGTCGGGCCCAGCTCGGGTGTGTGTTAAGAAGACCCCTGTACAATAAAGAACCTTGAAGTACATTCCTCTGCCTCCACAATCTGCTTCCTCCCAGAATATTACATAAGTGGCGACGAGGAATTAAGGAGTCGTGAGTTGGAGGAAATAAGTAAAGGAGCGCTGGTTGAAGGCTGTTGTGGAAGTGCAAGCAGGCCGCTTGTGAAGACTAAATCGGACATTATTAAGAAAAATGTCCACGCTGGTAGGGACGGTGAGTCCTTTTGATAGTGCTTCACAGTTATGGGATGAATATATCGAAATGCTCGAATATTTTTTCCAGGCAAATGGAATTGAGGAAGCTGATAAAAAGAAAGCGGTGCTGTTAAGTGGAGTTGGAGCATGCACATATAGTCTGTTAAGAAGTTTGCTCTGCCCTGCAAAGCCAGGTGACAAATCCTATGATGAACTGGTGACTGTTCTAAAGACGCATTACAATCCTAAAC
>JABMDN010000439.1:0-16349 GCA_017165825.1 Hepsetus odoe
TCTCTCTCTCTCTCTCTCTTTGAGCCTTTTTGAAATTTTGTTTGGTTAACCTATGAACTTTGGCCCGGGACTGCCCGGAGGTAAAGCAGCAGGAGCAAGTTTAACACACTGTGATGATGAAATGGTGCAATACTGTTGCTGGTTGCCTGCTGCTCTGTCCACCAGCAGGTTAAAGAATTGTTGCCGAGGAGAGCAGAAGGTCCTCTACATGACCTGAGACCTGGTGACCCGATCCTGGTAAAGGAGTTCAGATGGAAGCAATGGAAGTCCAGGCGCTGGACGGGAACGTTTCAAGTGTTGCTGACAATACCTACCACCGTGAAGCAGAGAGAGCTACGTTGATCCACGCATCCCACAAGGGTGGAAACAGGTGACAGGGTGAGGGTGAAGGGCGTGACGGAGTCTCGGTGAAGTGGGACGAGGGCGTAACGAGTATATCCTGCCCTCCAAGCACAGACCCGTGAAGAAAGACAAAGGCTCACCCGAACACTCACCAGAATCCTGACCTGATTGAACTATGACTAGAGAAAATTTTATTTAGATGGTAACTGTTATCATCTTACTAATGACGGTGGCAGGAAGTGCACCAGTGGCAAACAAGGGAAGGACCGAATCACTGCGACAATGCAGAGGTATCATGACATGTGCCCCGTCGCTGGAGAGAACCTTTTCAGTGACTTGGGGCTGCTGGGTTTGTCTTCCTCATGTACCTCATGGTCGGTAGTTCCATTAACCAACAAGTCGGCAACAGAAGCTAACATAAATGATACTGGTCCCAGTGCAGACTGCAGCACTTGTATGTTACACTGGACAACTTTGAGTGTGATTAATGTGTTAGAGATAGTCAGGAACACAGATCAGCTTCCACCTGCTGCTAATCTGACTCATGTGAGCTCCCTGGAAGAATAATGTTGTTGGGTTTAACTGTAGCGCTCTACCACGAAGGGCCTGGAAACATGAATCTTATCTGCCTGAGCAAAGGGGGGAACATTGCATATGCAGTAATAAATCCCAGGGGGAACAGAATTGGGTTGGTCAGATTGTAAGTGTTTGTCAGTTGGTTTAAAGACACTACGGGGGCAGATGATCTAACCCAGTCCAGCTGTTCGGTTTACAATAGTTCCGGACAGGAACGTCAGTTTAAATGCTCTTTTACAACACTATGGGCAAATGATCAAATGATGTAGTAATGTGGGCATGTGGCCTGAGAGCCTCTACATCATCACCAGAGTCAGGATGGAGAGGGTGCTGCTACCCTGCAACTGTATTTCTAGGGTTGTCTATGTACAAGCAGAACCCATCTGAAGGTGAGCTAGCACCTTCACATTACAGGAGACAGAGACATGAGAGACAGTATGATGGGTGGACTCTGACCCATGGACAGCTCCGGGGACTACTTTTCCTGGGGGGTGGTACAACCACAGCACTAAACAAGATCAATGGACTTGCATATCGCTGTGCTGGCGAATGACACGTCCTTATCTACTGAACTAATCAGTGATTTGATGGAAAATGTTAGACAAGCAGTCATACAAAACAGAATGACCCTGGACTTAATTCTAGCTAAAGAAGGTGGCGTTTGCAAACTTCTGAACATCTCATGGTGTTTTTAGACTCCTGATCACCATGAGAATATTACAGATCTAACAGACCACATGGGAAGTGTTATTGTCATTCAGTCCTCAGTGGATAAAAAAAAAAAAAGAAAGGTTGTGTTATCTGCAGTGCCCAGACAAGGTGACCTTCCCTAACCTGGATAAGGTGCACTGCACAGGACCAGCTTAGTGAAGTGACCACTCACTGCAGAGCCTCAAAGGCCGACTCCATCCTCCTACCTTACAGTGAAACACGCTGCCCCAGCTGGTGAGCTGGAGGGCCAAATAAACCCCAGGCCTAATTCAAAACCCCCTGAGGTTTAAAATAGAGGACATTTAAGGTGCAGTCATAGGGCTGATGGGTCTGTGCCTTCTGTTGCATAAAAACGTCCTGTTCCACTGTTCAGAGGGAACTTTGTTAAACCCCAGAGACTTCAGAGAGGAAGAGGATACTTGTACGCCAGGTGGGGCTAAATATGTGTGCTGGAAGTGGGAGTCGTTCAAACTACGGGGTCCTGCTGGGTTCATACTAGCTGTTTTTATGTAATGATGGTGGGCCTAAAAGTGAGGAAGTTGAGGCAAAGAAAGCACAGGAGGAGATAAAGAGGTGTTTGTTCCTGAAAAGTGGACTGTTAAGCTCAGAATAGAACTTGAGATGAAAATATCTTACATTTGTGAATAAAATGTTCACATTGACTCAGAAATGAGCCTGAAGTGCAGCCAGAGTGACTATTTCTCATTGTGAAGATAGCACAGCACACAGCCAATCAACACTCGGAGAGCAGTCTAGGGGGACATTGAAGGTTCTTCATGGTAACCTACTGGTCTGTGGTCTATAGGACTCAAACCATTAACCTTCTGAATGTTTAGACTCCTAAACACTAGGCCACCGCTGCCTCTTTCCATCTAGATCTCGGTTTACATCTCCCAATGCCAGAGCGGTGCCTCCCAACACCACAGATTTAACATTTCAGTATCGATCTTACACTTATTCTTATTTAAAGAGGAACTCAACAAATAGGATGGAGATATTTCAACTCTGGTATTATTACATCTCTCTGAAGAAGAGGGACTGCATACAAAGTGTGTGTGTGTGTGTGTGTGTGTTTGTGAGAGAGAGAATACGTTTTGTCTTATCGTCCTCTCCTGTTGACACCATCTTATCATAATCCTGTCCGTCCTCTTCACTCCTCATGCCAATCTCAGCATCTTTAATTCTGACACCTCCAGCTCTGCTGCCTGTCTTTTCTTCAGTGTTATTATGTCTAACTAGTGTTACATATCTGGTCTCAGTACTGTCCTCTAAATGTTCCCTTTCACTCTTGCTGCTTTCTGTTTTTCTCAGATCACTCCTGCTGCTCTTCTCCACCCAGCCTGCCTGCATTCTGTTCTTTCTGAAACTGTAAACAGTATCACACATCAACAGGACTTTATTGGAGAGTTGAGAAGAGGACAGAAATAGGATGAATAGCATAACAAAGGAGAGAGCAGTGATTGGACAGTAACCACCTTCTGACTTTAGAGAGAAACAAGCTAAAGACCATCTCCGAGGTCCTGACCATGGAAGCTGATGCAGATCAGAAAGATCCTAAAGGGACGTGAGTTCACACTCAGATCTGTCCTTTAGAAATATCACCATCACACTGTTGAGTTCATAAGTTACAGGGACAGTCCCCCTGGAGACACTCAGGGTTAAGGGTCTTGCTCAGGGACCCAGTAGTGGTAGTGCTAGAGGTGGGATTTGAACCTGCAACCTCCACAGGTCCACAGGCAAGTACCAGCACTAGACCAGCACCACCCTTAATGTACATCATGAATATTCAGCTGGTCAGGGCGTTGGCCCTATGATCGGAGGATCGGGGGTTCGAACCCCTTCCCAATAGGTTGCCCTGAGGTACCCTTGAGCAAGATGCTGTCCCCGCCTCGCTCCTCCCTGCGATGGGCTGGCAACCTGCCCAGGGTGCGTCCCCCGTCCTTCGCCCTGTGTGCGCTGGGTTGGACTCCAGCACTCCCCCGTGACCCCAATTGGGTCAAGCGGCAGAAACTGGGACTCCCCACTTTCACAGCTGGACACATTGTGTAGGATTTGGGTGCAGAAGCCAGAATTAAAGATTTTAATTAAAAGCAGATCCAGTGAGATTATTGGAGAATTTTGTTATTAACCTATGATTATTATAACTGGTTCAATCCATTAAATAACCCTGTTTGTTGACTCCCTGATCCATCACATCAGGGCAACACAGATCATTACATCTTACTTATTTACTCATTTATTTACTTTTGCGTCATAAAAAATCTGTTGTTCAGTAGAAACGCTGCTTAAGCCCCTCAGGTTCTATGGCTCGCTAAATTAAAACAATATAAGAAAGCTCTATATAGTGCTCGCACTGAGTACTATTCAAAACTTATTGAAAACAACAAGCAGAACCCCCGCTATTTATTTCAGACACTCACTCAGCTAACAGACAAAACTGATAAAAGGCCAGCGTGTAGTATTACTAACGAGAGGTTTCTTCAGTTTTTTAATGATAAAATTAACAACATTAGGCTCCAAATGTGCTCTATTAGCCCTCGAATTAATCCATTACCAGAGCAGTGCTCACAATATTTTAGTGATTTTAATCTCATCGATGCCTCCGAGCTAATTTCTGTTATAACCGAGGCAAAGTCCACAACCTGTCGGTTAGATCCCATTCCAACCAAGCTCCTGAAGGAACCCTTAGGAGTTCTATCAACACCTATACTTGATATCATGAATGCATCCTTGACCTCAGGTGTCGTCCCCAATCAGTTTAAAACAGCAGTGGTTAGACCACAGCTTAAAAAACCTAACTTGGACCCTCGCTCACCAAGTAATTATAGACCTATCTCAAATGTCCCATTTCTCTCGAAGATTCTAGAAAAAATGAGTTGCGAGATTGCAGTCATATCTAGACACGCATAACCTCTTAGATAAACTCCAAACAGGCTTCCGGCACGGCCACAGCACAGAAACTGCTCTACCTAGAGTGGTGAATGATATAATGGTTTCAAATGATGCAGGAAACATCACTGTTCTTGTTCTCTTAGATCTTAGTGCTGCGTTCAACACGGTAGATCACTCCATTTTAGTAAATAGGCTTCACTCCACTGTCGGCATTAGCGGAACAGCCCTTAAATGGTTCAACTCCTATCTCACAAACTGTTACTACTTCATCCAAATGGATGATTTTGGCCACCCTCACCTATGTCACTAGTTAACTATGGAGTCCCACAAGGGTCGGTGTTAGGCCCAGTGCTCTTCTCCCTCTACATGCTCCCACTAAGCACTATTATACGGAAGCATAATGTTAGTTACCACTCCTACGCTGATGACACTCAGTTATACCTATCTGTTAAATCATGTGATAAAGCATCAACTGGCACTTTAATTAGCTGCCTCAGTGATATTAGGGATTGGATGAATAACAACTTCCTCTCACTAAACCCCAAAAAAACTGAGCTGCTCTTGTTTTGTAGCAGTGATGTAGATAGGGCCAACTTCATTTCGCATATCCGGGATGCAGGGTTGAAGTTCTCAGTTAGTACTCTGGCACGTAACCTTGGGGTTATTTTAGATTCAAATCTTTCATTTAATCCCCGTGTTAATGCAGATGTGAAGACATGCTTCCTGCACCTTCGGAACATCGCCCAACCAGGGCGTTTTCTGTCAATGGAAGACACAGCGAAAGTAGTACATGCATTTGTATACAGTAGATTAGATTACTGTAATGCCCTACTTTCTGGAAGCTCTCAGGGCACATTAAGCACCCTACAGCGCATTCAGAACACAGCCGCTAGGATTGTTAGCAGGAGCAGGAAGTACGACCACATAACAATTATATTGTAAAATAAATGTAAAAACTGTAGAAAAAAAAATAATGGTACATACCATCACTAAAAGTACTGTAAAGTTAATAACAATAACAACAATAATGATCATCATCACTGACTTTGGGGCACAAAGTAGGTCCACTATTCAGCCTGCACTTTTATATTAAGGGAATGTCCTTAGGGTTTACCAACAAAGTGAGGGCTGTGGAACAGTTAAAGGGTCAGTTCTGCTGGTCAGTTCCAGTAAGGAGTCTCCTCACAAATCTCAGGTGCAGTGTTGCAGTGAAAACCAGACCAGGTTTGTACATCAGATTTAGCATAACGGTATCCAGTTACAGCACAGTCCTCAACTTCACAGTTACAGTAAAGCTCACCAATCCATTTTCTCTCACCTGCTCTTCTCTGCTGTGTATGATCACCAGCTCTGCTCCTCTTCGTCTGCAGTGCTCTCTGCTCTCACTCCAGCTCTTCTTCTCAGTAGAGATCTTGTTGAATTCCTCTTTTGAACAAACACAAAGGTAAATTGAGTAAATGTAATTGTTTGTTTACAAATATAAGTGTGTTAAAGAGTTTGAGCTCTTTATTCAGTGTTTAAATTCAGAACATTAAGTTCTAATACTTTAGTGACTTTTAAATATGGGCACGTTTACTCACCCAGTTCAGGGAACTTCTGGAGTGCATCTCTGTGTTTCATTTTCTGTTCTGTGAACTTGACACACAGCAGTGTGAAGGCAGCCAGCAAATAAATACACAGCAGCCCGAGACACACCACTGCCCGTCTGCAGCATCTGTTCCCTGCAGTGCTCACTGATGGGGCTAGAAATAAACACAAAAGGGAGTTTTCTACCTGTTTGTGTATTTGTATATGTATATGCATCTCTATATATACTTCAGTCTTAAGTGTCTTTTATCAGCAAGACAAAGTGATATTTGAACAAATTTAATTAGAGAACAAAATAGTAAAAATTACTGCAAGTAACACTGAATACATTGAAAAACACACTGAAATCACCTTTCTGTATTATTGTTATTTTAACATTGTTGATCATCTCAGTTCATGTTTCTATTGAACCTGAAAGAACAGAGATAGAGAAGACATTGCCTGTGTGGAAAAGCTTTCCACTAGAAAACGATATGAAAACAGGGTGTTGAACTCTAGAGGCCAGAAAGGGTTAAGATTAGTCTCTGATTATAGTCGGTGCTTGGCAGTAAAAATCTTTTATCGCAATCGCACCAAATCAAGATTTTCCAGAGTATGCAGAGTAACTTAGTGATAAGGTCAAAAACCACATTAAACAGGAATCGAAAACCTCACATCTCCTCTGAGATCATACATCTTCTTCAGTGTCTGTTGGCTACATGTGAAAAGTATGTGAAATTACTAGACACCTCCAACATCCACAACACACACATTACACACTACAAAAATGTTTAATTAGCAAAGGCATTCAAATAAAGTTCTGTTAAGGAAAAATTAATTCATACCAGACATCCAGTTCATCAAACTGCAGCGCCTTCCACCTTCCACCATTAAAGCTAAAATAGCAGAGATGCACAAAACATAACCAGCGTTTCTGAACAAATGTGTATAAAAACCCAACATTTTCACAAATGTTTATAAAAATTAAAGCAGTAAATATTAGCTCATGTCTCCCTGTGATGGGCTGGCGACCTGTCCAGGGTGTGTCCCCCGTCCTCGCCCTGTGTGCGCTGGGTTGGACGCCAGCACTCCCCCGCGACCCCGTTTGGGACAAGCGGCAGAAAATGGATGGATATTAGCTCATATAGTTTGTAAGCTGGTTTGATAAATATGGGTTTGGTTTCAAATTTCTCTTTGATGCTTCTTTCTCATGTTTCAATTTTGTGAAATTCCTTGAGCTTGACTCAAGACAAAGTCTTGTTTTTTGTTAATTTTGTCACATTGTGGGTGCATTGATTGAACATCATCACAGAGTCAGGATGACAGGAATGGGTTTTATTGTACAAACAACCTGAGAGCTTAAATTTAAAAAAGTGCAAGTAGAGCCAGGGTCCTTGAGCAGACAAAAAAAGACCTCTGGTGTAAATTTTAAGCTGTTGGTATTACTTTAGTGTGAGCATGACATTTTCTATAGTCAAACATTTCTATAGTCAAAGATTTTATCCAATTTGAACTAGAATAAATTGTCATTATTTCATAAGCATAAGGTCAGAATCAGACTGTTGAAATGTGCAGTAATGAGAAGGAGAAAAAGAAGGGGAGGAGAGAGGAAGTGAGGGAGGAACTCTGAATGTTGGCAGCATGACTGGTAAAGATAGAGAATGGGCTGATATGATGGAGAGAAGAAAGGTTGACATTTTGTGTGTGCAAGAGACTAGATTGAAGGGTAGTAAGGTCAGGTGTATTAGAGGGGGGTTTAAACTGTTCTACCATGGTGTGGATAGAAGGAGGAATGGAGTAGGTGTTATCCTGAAGGAAGAGTATGTGGAGAGTGTTTTGGAGGTGTAGAGGGTGTCAGGGAGGGTGATGAGTTTGAAGCTGGAAGTTGAAGGTGTGATAATGAATGTTGTTAGTGCTTATGCTCCACAAGTCGGTTGTGAGATGAAAGAAAAGGAAAAATTCTGGAGTGAGTTAGATGAAGTGATAGAGAGTGTACCCAGGGAAGAGAGAGTGATGATTGGTGCAGATTTTAATGGTCATGTTGGTGAAGGGAGCAGAGGTGATGAGGAGGTGATGGGTAGGCATGGTGTCAAGAGAGGAGAGGAATGCTGAAGGTCAGATGGAAAAAGGATGGAAATGGCTGTAGTTAATACTTATTTTAAGAAGAGGGAGGAGCACAGGGTGACGTATAAGAGTGGAGGAAGATGCTCACAGGTGGATTATATCCTCTGCAGGAGGGTCAGTCTGAAAGAGATCAGAGACTGCAAAATAGTGACAGGGGAGAGTGTAGCTAAACAGCATTGAATGGTGGTCTGTAGGATGATCTTGGAGGTCAAGAAGAGGAGGAAAGTGAGGGCAGAGTCGAGGATCAAGTGGTGGAAGCTGAAGGAGGAGGACTGCAAGGTGGAATTCAGGCAGGAGTTAACACGGGCACTGGGAGGTGTTGAAGAGCTACCGGATTGCTGGGAAACTACTGCAGAAGTGATCAGGCAGACGGCTAGAAATGTGGATCGAAAGATTGTGGGTTCGATTCCTCACCAGTAGGTTGCCCTGAGGTACCCTTGAACAAGGTACCGTCCCCATCACTGCTCCCCATGTACTACCCCCCCCACCCGCTTCACGTGTAGAGGTGAAACACAGAGGTTTGATTTCGTTGTGTTGTGCTGCGTTTCTCAGTGACAAGGGTTGTCACTTTCAATTAAAAAGTGCAGTTAATAAAAATGTGTGATGAATAAATGTGAAGTTTGTGTGCTTGTGCAAAACAGGATCTGCTCTGTGTTCATGATGTTAGTGCTACAGGTTCCACTTTCAGATCAGCTTTTAATACAGACGGGCTTTACGATGCTGAATGTGAGATGAAAATGTGCATCATCTAGAGCCTGCTTGAGATACAAATTAGCCTGTTAATATGACCTTTAACATAAAAGTCTAAATAACGCCTGTATAAATAAATCACCCTGATACGCTCTGTGACCTTTTGAATGGAACAACAAAAAAAAAAGAGCCTAAGAAATGTAAGAATGTGGCACAAGTGAAAGAAGGACGTTGTATCAAAGGTTTGTGACGTCCCACTGAACTACCATGAAGTCACAGCAGCGTTGAGACCCACCCAGAAGATCAAGAAGATTTCTTGTTCTTAAGGAGCTTATAGGACACCTTTCTTTCTCAACAAGCACTGCACGGGTCCAAAGATGAACTCAAGAAATGTGATTGGAGACAATCAATCTCCATGGAGAGTAAAGGAGAAATGAACATTTACATTGCCCAGTTTGCTGAACTCAACATGAGTCCTGTCAGAAAATGCCTATTATTGTGACGTTATTAAAGAATACATTTTACACTTGACAAGATGATCAAGTGAACAGCAGACACGGGCAGTTTTGGCCCATTTCATTGGATATACGGAGGAACTGCTTTTGGAATAAAGTCAGGGTCGTGCACAAACCTGCAGATGTACAAGGACAGGTGTGTCTGTTCCACTGCAACAAGAAAATTGTTAGATCAACCAAACTGATGGTCAGTCACTGAATAAGAATATCTGCAAAATGCATTAATAGAAGATTAGGTAGGCAGTAGGGTATTTTCACCATCAGTGAACACAAACAATTTCTCATCTTTCTTTTACCCAAGTCAGCAGAGTCTGCAGGACCCAGACAGGTAAGCAGTTCTGAGGACCATCTTCAGGTCCTCTTTGAGAAAGTAGCTGGATTCCCCAGCCTTGTGCACAGACATTAGCAGCACCCCCAACAAAGTACATTTTCCCTGAAGGTGACTCTACCTGTGTGTCAGAGTGGTCATGGTAGTGTGAGACACCATGGAGCAGAGGTTCTTCCCCTGCGACTGTGGACATTTAATTACATTTTAAAAAATAAAAATACACGATCATTGTTACGTTTAACTGAGCCGTTATCATTACGTGATCTACTGTGTATAAAGTAATATAAAATAATTCCCTGCTTAAACACACCTGATCATTGTCAAGTTTAGTGAGGGTACAAACTAACATGACCTGAATAGTACGCTTGATCTCAGCCAAAATACCAAGTGAAAACCAGAAACAATACCAACATTCATTTCCCAACCTTGAAACAATATCTATCCACAACAAACTTCCAGGTCTTCTTGCATAAACATGAGTATCTGCTTTAAAGTTTCAACAACATGTGCAGCTCTGCAACAGCAGAGCTTTAAAACAATATACAGAACTCACCAAATGACCCCTCCACAGAAATCTTTAGTAAAAAGGTGACAGATTTCCAACTCCCTGAATTATCTTACACTTTCCCTGCAGTCACACCAGCTGACCATGACTGGGTGCATAACAGCAAGATCTGATTAAGGCTGAGGTTAATTCTGCATCCATTGCAGATGGTCCCTTGCATAGACAAAAGCACAGAGCTTCACCTGCATCACTAGTGACGACAAAGCCTCTAGAAATGATTCAAGTCAGTTTTATTTATATAGTGCTTTACAACTGCTGGTCACAAAGCAGCTTTACAGAACATTTAAAGTACGAGCTCCAACTGAATAAGCCAAGGCTGACCAAGGAAAAACTCCCCAAAACAGGAGGAAGAAACCTTGGGAGGAACCAAGGCTGAAAGGGGAACCCATCCTCCTCTGGTCCACACCAGAAATGAAGGAACATAAATTTAATGAACTATTTTATTGGAGCTCATGACTGACTGGAACACATCACAAAATTGATGACAGTCTAATTGGAAGTTCAATGAGCCAATAGTGGTGCTCTGCTTGAGTGGGTAGAGCTTTTGTTAATCTTGGTGGCAGCAGCTCATTCTGATGATCCAGTATGATTTAGTTGATCTGAAGCTCAGGTGAGGAGAGAAATCAGATGGTCATTTCATCATTCCTGTAGACTAGCTGGTATGGAGTTCAGGAAACCCTCATGGTAATCGATGTACTTGGCTGGGAGGCCTTTGCGTTCCAGAAATGAGTAAGCTGTACATTTCAAACAGAGAAATTAGTTCTGTTCTGAACCCACATTGTGTAAACCATGAATTTCTAGAATGCAGCACTGTGACAACGACGACAAAAAAAAAAACAAAAAAAAAAAACCTAGCGTGAACCTGAAGAAACAACACAACCAGCCACCACACAGATCAGCAATCCATAAACCATGTGGCCCACAAAAGGTATAAGTGACTGCACCTGTCCTTATTATAGAGCCGTTCTGGACCCGCCCAGTTCAGAGCCAGCCAATCACAGCAGGAGATTAATTCCACTAAAAGTGAGGTGAAGGGGAACAACGCGAACCGACCAAGCTGCTTCAGTGTTTAGATCTTTTCAGATGTTTCTATGATACACTGAAGAGTAACTACAAGCACTTCATATGACAGAAATCTGACAAAAACTCTGAAGCAGAAAACTTCGTGAAAACCAATAATTGCGTCTTTCTCAGACTACTCTCCTCGGCTGTTTGCTGATCGCTTTTTGGTTCTGCAGTTTGAATTTTTGTCATTATTTAAAAATCTGTCTGTAAATGTTGTGGCTGTGCTCGCCCAGCTTGATTGGTTCGTGTTGTTCCCCCTTCACCTTTCTTTTAAGTGAAATGAATCACCTGCTGTGATTGGCTGGCTGTGAACTGGGCGGGTCCAGAACGGCACTATATAACGACAGGTGCATGCACTCCTACCTTTTATGGGTCACATGCGCAATAGTTTCCAGAGTGATGAGGCTGTGTGGCTGACCGTTTGCATTCTGGTTCTCGTTGGGTTTATTTATTTATTTATTTCTTTCTTTCTTTCTTTCTTTCTTACTTACTTACTTGGCTTGATGGGTTGTGGCCGATCAGCATCAGTTTAGTCTCCTGGAATCATGGACATCGTTTCCATCTTAATCCTGTTTTGATTTTCAGATTTCCTTCCTTCACTCTGTAGAGGAAGTCCGGCTGACGCTTCACCGACGGGCGCTTTATTTGGAGCTGCTGTGACAGATGTTCTCTTCCAGGGAGGGAGGCTGGTCTGTGTTGAAGGTTTAATTCCTCTTTTCTAATGAACTGGTTTGTCTTTGGGCAGCGGTTTTTAAAGCCTCACTTCATCGATTAGGAGTCAGCATGTTTCCTGATCTGATCCTGATTTTTAGTTTTTCCTTTTTGCGGTGATGCTGTTTCCATGCTTGGCAGCCTTTTATATTTGAAGTTTCTCTCTTTGGAGTGATTTTAGATTTTGTGTAATTATTGTAATATTAGTCTGTTTGGGTGGGGTGAGAAGTGTTGAGTTCTTTTGTTTATGTTCAGTTTTTCTTTCGTCTGGATGTGCGGTGACCGCTGCCAGTTTGTTTTTCTTGTTTTATTTCCTTCTGTGTTTTGTTCAACAGGAGCTGAGCCTCTCTCCCTGTGTGGCCCCTCCCTGTGCTGGGACCACCCCTCTCTCCCCATGTGGCCCCTTCCCGTGCTGGGACCCCCCCTCTCTCCCCGTGCGGAAAGTTTACAGTTCTTTTGTTTTTTTTCCTTGTGATGTGACTGTGTTTTATTTCCATCTGATCTAACAGGAGCTCTTTTTATGCTCTATTGTGTTTATGCTCTAGCATTTTATGTGCTTTTATTCACTTTTATGCTTATTGTGTTTAGAGCATAAACACAAGCATTGTGTTTTATGCGTTTTTATTTGCTTTTATGCTCTAGCGTTTCTTTTTGCTTTTTTTTTTTTTTTTTTTTTTATGCTTTGATACTGCTGGAGAGTGTAGCCTGACAACAGCTCAACAAGCACTGCACGGGTCCAAAGAAGAACTCAGAAGAAATGTGATTGGAGACAATCAATCTCCAAGGAGAAATAAACATTTTAAATTGTCCAGTTTGCTGAACTCAACACGAGTCCTGTCAAAAACTGCTTATGTGACATTATTAAAGAATCAATTCTACGCTTGAAGGTAATCAACTGAACGCTTTATAAAGGAATCTCTACACTGGCTTATGGTCCTCACCGATTTTTAGTTTGTTCCTCCAGACAGTGTCCACCCGCTTACAGAGTTTCAGTTTGTGAAGAGCCTTCACTGCAGTGATATAAAACTGTACCGCTCACAGCCTGCATCTTCACGTCTGCACATCCTGAGACGTCCAGTAGACTCTGCCTGACCGCTCACAGTCACTAAAATCCAGACAGTCTACAGGTCAGGAAACTGGTCCTCCTCATTGGGCGCGCTGTTTCCAGTCCAATAATCCGTTAAAAGTTCTTCCTCCTCTGCCTTTAGTGTTTCCTCCCAGGAAAGGCTTGTTAATGAGCTCATTAGTTGGATCATATGTTTCTAGAAAGGTTTGTTAAGATCAGGTATGTTGAGATCATGAAAGAAACTAAAATTGCAGCGCAGGGGTGTCCAGTACCAGGCCCTAAAAGGTGGTTCTAAAATTGGTTCTAATAAACCTCCAGGCATTTTCTCCACATTTATGCCAATCTGCCAAAACAATCACATGCAACAGTAAAGAACCTTTTCATTTAAAAACTTACATTTTAATAATTGGCATCATTTAATCATTTTCCCCATAGATCTGTACACCCACACCGGGAACAGATATGCAGCTGTGCTCCTTTTTTAACACCTAATTATGTGATTTAGAGAATATAGTTTAGACTTCTTGATCTGGTAAAGAATTCATGCATCAGCTGACCCTCAAAACATCTATATAAAGTGAGTCAGTACATGATAAAAAACTGATTGAAGTTCTACTGGAAAAGATTTGTTGAGACCATAATTGTCCATCCCTCATAATGAGGATCAATCAAAAACAGAAGAGCAAGTTATTATAAAATGGGATTAAGGTGGTAACATTCCTGGTGTTTGACATCATCTGTACTAAAATATCTAAAATACCTTTCACAGATCCAATCAAACTGATGATTGCAGGGATAATCAGCCCAGTTATTTACAGGATCAGATCCATGGCCTGTAACTACACAGTGCTCACTTGCTTCATTAGGTTCTCCAGGTTTCCAGAAGCTGAAGGAGAAGATCAGAGGATCCACTGTGTTTCATCAGAGCAGTGAGGAGTAAAGAGTGCGTAACTGCATCATGAGCAGAGTTCAGCTCAGTGATCTCTTACTCAGTGTTCAGTGCTGAACCGTCCACCCATGTCCACACTCCCTCTGTGTCCCTGTCAGTCAGTCCAATCCAAGCTTTCGGTCCTTTTCTCAACTCTTCAATGAAGGCCTGTTGACAGTGAACAGAGTAACAGAAGTGAAATAATCTTCACTTAATTTGTGCTTTTACTCTTGTGTGGTCAGTCAAGAATTAACACCCCACAACTTCCTAACAGCTTCCTCTCACCTGTTCATCTCTGCTGTTCATGATCACCAGGTCTGCTCCTCTGTTTCTGCAGTCCTGCCTGCTCTCACTCCAGCTCCTCTTTACAGTGGAGATGTAGTACACACTACTCACAAAAAACATCCAACCTTGCTGATTTGCCTTTACTGTGCATTGAACACACACACACACACTTTATTCATGCACTGTAATATCTGTTTTCATTAACAACACTGAAACTGTTGTGTAAAATGGTTTGCTCACCCAAATTAGAGACATTCTGAAGACACTCTCTTTGATTCTGAAGCTGATGCATCACTGAGGTGTAATCTGTCCTACATTTTTCATTTTCATTTGTCACTTTCACAAATGTGGCCTGTAACTGGTCTCTCTCTACAGTCAGATTGGTGTAGCTGGTCTGTAACTGGTCTCTTTCTACAGTCAGATTGGTGTAGCTGGTCTGTAGCTGGTCTCTCTCTACAGTCAGATTGGTGTAGCTGGTCTGTAGCTGGTCTCTCTCTACGGTCAGATTGGTGTAGCTGGTCTGTAACTGGTCTCTCTCTACAGTCAGATTGGTGTAGCTGGTCTGTAGCTGGTCTCTCTCTACAGTCAGATTGGTGTAATTGGTCTGTAACTGGTCTCTCTCTACAGTCAGATTGGTGTAACTGGTCTGTAACTGGTCTCTCTCTACAGTCAGATTGGTGTAACTGGTCTGTAACTGGTCTCTCTCTGTAATCAAGTTAGTGTAGTTGAGCAGTAATTGGTCTCCTTCTGCAGTGAACTTGATTGACACTATGATAGTAACCAGCACTGTGACCGTAACCAGCAGGACAAGACACAGGACTCCCAGAAACACTGCAGCCAGCCTGTAGAATCCTGAAAAGAAACATTACAAGGTGCAGTCAGGATAGTATTTTAGTATCTTATAATAATTTATTCAGAATATGCTGTCATTAGTGTTTGGGTCTTTGGGCTTCCAGCATTTACTGTAAAAGTATTTAGTCAGCGAGGACACGCTTGAGGCCTAACTCTACTTCTTCATTTAGCACATTTATATGAACAAGCCGTGTTTCTGGTCGTGCCACCAGAGCTTTTTTCCCTCCCGACCTGTAAATGGCAATCAGCCAACAGATTTCCCCATTTTCTCTGTCAGTTCTTTAATCAGACCTGGTGTTGATCAGTCAGACTCTGACTGACAGTCTCGGTCAGTCTTCTTGTGCTCATTGACGTCTTCTAACATTGAGGTAAATTGTTCTGTTCTTGCAGGTCTTAAAACCATGACTTTATAGGGTAATATCTGTCCCCTTATGCTCTTTAAAGTACTTCCTGATTGAGAGCTTCCTCTCCCTGAGAACAGATCTGTTGGGTTTTCTTGCCCTGAAAGTTCAAGTGAGTTAAAGATTTAAAGGCCTTATATTAGATATCCACTCTGTAAAACAGCACAATGCAATAAACCCTCTGGTTATGATGGCTTACACTGTATGACAAACAGTAAGTGAATGATCCTCTGTGGTTTCTAACTTACCTGTTACCAACAGCTGTATAAAACCAAGAACATTCGAACAACCTCCAGAATAAACAGGAACACCAGAGAGGGTCAAAGTGAAGAGCCCAGTGATTCAAACACTGTCATAAGAGCTTTCATTGCAGATCAGAGAAATGTCTGTAGTGTGATATCTGTCCTGCTCGGGATGTTATTATAAAATCGGGGCATTGGGTAGGAGGCAACAACGGCTCAGACATAAAGAATTAACAAAACAAACCCACAAACTCAGAATCCAGCATGCAGTTCACCATGTAGGCTGGAATCATTTAAAAACGCTGTTTTGGATTCTGTAAGATGCTGGAGCAAATACAAGAGCTTCCAGTGTGGAAAGCAAAGAAATACCCTGGAGAGGTTGCCAGTTCCTCACAGGCCTGAATTACATGAATGAGTAAACAACCCCAATAAAACTTACACTTACCTCCACTCCTTATATTCTTCTCTGAATTTGTACCAGAATCTTCTT
>JABMDN010000440.1:0-10178 GCA_017165825.1 Hepsetus odoe
TCAGTAACAGGATTACAGCTTTAGATAAGGTAAGATGAGATCAGTAACAGGATTACAGCTTTAGATAAGGTAAGATGTGATCAGTAACTGGGTGTCAGCTTTAAGACTCTTGTTGATTGGTGGAGAGATGGTAAAGGTGGGGCAGCGGTGGTCTAGTGTTTTGGGAGTTTGGCCACAAGATCGAAAGATTGTGGGTTCAAACCTCTGATCAGTAAATTGCCCTGATGTACCCTTGAGCAAGGTACTGTCGCCATCACTGCCCCCGGGCCTTTCATAGCCCGGTGTTTGACTGCATGGGTTAAATGCAGAGGTCCAGTTCTGTTGTGGTTCACTGTGTGACAAGAATAGTCACTTTCACTTTCACAGATGTCGATCATGGTGCACTGGGAAGTATTGGTGAAAACCATCAATGGACTGAATAATGTAAAGGTCAAAGGAGGAGTCAGGAGCATGAACTGTATTTAAGGTCCGGAGGTTGATGATAGTTGAGCTGCTCCCACTGGACCACGCTGCTGGAGCCCTCAAAGTGGTTTTACTGATCTCTTTGACTTCATTTGATTTCTGACTAAGAAAAAGTTTCTCTGACACACACACACACACACACACACACACACACACACACACACACACACACACACACACACACACTGTCAGTTTGAGTGAAACACAAGCAGCTGAGAGAAGAAGAAAGAGACACATTAACAGCAGGAGACGTCTTTTGTCCTCCTTGTCTTTCTTTCACTTCATCAATAAAAGCGTTTGGGATCCTCTTCTAAAGCTGGGAGCAGTTTTAGTGAAAGAGTGAAAAAGTCTCTCCATCAATTCCATCAGTTCCTTTCTGAGAACATCCAGCTCTTTACACTCAACTGCTCACTGGTTCTCACTGGACTGTTCATTACAAATGGAACATGTCAATTCAATTCAATTCAATTTATTCTTGTGTAGCGCCTTCCACAACAGAGTTGCCCCAAGACGCTTTACTCAGTGGTGAGACAGGGGTTGTAAGCATGGTCTAAAAACTGACCGCTAAAAGCTGGAGCCAGATGACTACGGAGGAGAGGAACCAAATACTCCACTGTGTGGAGACAAAAAACCTCTGAGGGTCCAAGATCGACTGGCTACCCAGCCGTCATGGGTACACTAGCAGTACAGAGAGTTAGTTCGGGTTTAAGTCCAGGATGTCCTTCTGTCCCTCAAATGTCCTTCTGTCCATCTAAACATTTTAATGTTCTTAACAATTTAATGTTCTATAGAACTCTTTCAAATGTTCATTAAAGAGTGTTTTACAGCAGGTCCTCCATCACAGAGAAGAACCATTTAACCATCAAAGAACCGTTTATACACTAAAGTAGTTCTCTGAGTGTTCACTGTTCTACACAGAACCTTCATCTTAACTGAATAACCTTAAAGGACCACTTTCTAGGTTCTAGAAGAAGAAAAGACACGTACTTTTCACAGTGAGTTTAGTTCCTCCACCGAAAGTCCACCACAGTGATACATTCTAATGAAGCCGTCGTACAAAAACCTCCGTCACACTACAGTAACCACACACACACACACACACACACACACACACACACACACACACACACACACACAAGCACACATGCACACACACGCACACACACACAAGCACACATGCACACACACACACACACACACACACACACGCTTCAGTGCTCTGCTAGTGTTTATAGTCCTGTGAGTTTAACACTTCATGACTGAGAGCTGCTGCTCCACAAACTTCACCCACAGCAGACATGACCTTCATCTCCATCTTCATCTGGACCCTCATCTTCTGGACTGAAGGTAACACACTCGTTTACCTCTGTGGAGAACCAGCAGTGTGATGTTCAGACTCAGTGATTCAATATTTAATTCATGAATTATTTCATTTCATTTCAGGGTCCAGTGGTCAGGTGACTGTGACTCAGAGTCCTGCAGTGAAAACTGTTTCTCCAGGAGAGTCAGTCACCATCAGCTGTAGAACCAGTCCTGCAGTTTATGGCAGTAGCTATCTACACTGGTATCTGCAGAAACCTGGAGAAGCTCCTAAACTCCTGATCTATTACGCTACAAACAGACAGTCAGGAACTCCAGCTCGTTTCAGTGGCAGTGGATCTGGATCTGACTTCACTCTGACCATCAGTGGAGTCCAGACTGAAGATTCAGGAGATTATTACTGTCAGAGTTACCACAGTGGTGGTGTGTTCACACAGTGATAGAGAGTGGTACAAAAACCCCCCTCAGACTGAACAGACACTGAAGTGCTGCAGCTGGACGTCCTGCAGGTGCTGAGGGGGAGGATGTGATGCAGCACAAACACACACTCTTTTAGGGAGAGGATACACACCTCACTACATTCATCATCAACACTGATCTCCAAATCAAGAAGACACACAGTGTTTCAGACCAAAAAAAAAAAAAAAAAGTGACAACCCTTGTCATTGCGAAGTCACAGCACAGCACACAGTGAACAACAATGAAATTGGACCTCTGCATTTTAGCCATGCACTCAAATACCGTGCAGCAGTGGGCAGCTATTGCATTTACATTTACGGCATTTAGCAGACACTCTTATCCAGAGTGTCTTCCATGTCCTAATTACAGGGACAGTCCCCCTGGAGACACTCAGGGTTAAGGGTCTTGCTCATGGACCCAGTGGTGGTAGTGCTAAAGGTGGGATTCAAACCTGGAACCTCTTGGTGGAGTGGGACACTAACTGTCTGGTGTATAAAGAGTTGATAAACGGTGAGGAACATTAGAAATAAGAAGAAAAGCGTTAGGACATTGCTTTTCTCATTTTATATATAAAGAACAGAACCCTGTTTCTGATCCAGAAATAAGTGGTTCTGAGAACCCATCATCTTGACTGGTAGGTCACCTGCTGGAGACGTGTGTCTTTCTGTCCAAAAAACGTGTAACAAAGACACTCAGCATGTCTGACAGTGAACTATGATCTAAATCCCTTCAGGATTTCCCAACTCCCACAGTTATTTAAGCATATGTTTATATTCACCTGAAGACCAGTGTTGTCATGGCAACTTTAAACTGGTGGTGGTGGTCTAGTGGTAGGATACTTGCCTATGGACCAATGGCTCAAGAGGTCCCAGGTTTGAATCCCACCTCTAGCACTACCACCACTGGGTCCCTGAGCAAGACCCTTAACCCTGAGTGTCTCCAGGGGGACTGTCCCTCTAATCAGGACCTGGAAGACACTCTGGATAAGAGCATCTGCTAAATGCCATAAATGTAAATTTAAACTGCAGATAAAAAGGGACTTCACTGGATACGTCACTTTGTTTGGTGATTTCAACTGTAAATCAGAGAAAATCACATTTAGCAGCCTGTGCAACCCCTAATGCTAGGATGCTAATGCTAACATGGTGTAGAATTGGGACACAGGCGTGTAAGAAAGTGTTTTAGCGATCAGTTTAATAATCACTGCAGTGATTACACTCTACTGAGAGTACAAGAGGAAGCCCCAAATACACAAGATCAGAGGTTTTTATACAGTTTGGGCATCTAGAACATCTAGAACCTGCTTGTTTCTCTCCTTACTCCAAAACTGCAACACATCACTGAACGTGATATGTTTCAGAAGGTTTGAACAAATTTTGCCTCCACATTCTCCCTTTTGATCATTTAAATCAACCTCAACACAACAACATGCAACATGTGAAGTGAAACTAGTTTCTTACATCATTAACAATTCAAACTCAGCACGATTATTAATTCATCATTAATGATTTTTTCATTGACAATAAATACACTAACTGTTTCAGCTCGATCATGATTACCTAGAACCAAAATCAAATCAGATCAATTAAATAATTTAGATCAAAATCATAATCACTGAAAAAACTGAATCACAGAACAGAAATGCAAGGAGCAAAGCTAAACATCAAAAGAGATTCAAAATTCTTCTTTGTGGACTTCATCACTTGTGAAACTGTAATGTACTTGGTCTGGAACCCAGTCCGGTCTTGGGTTCAGATCTGGAGATGGTATCCCATCATCACCTGCCTTTTACGTACATTTTTCTTCCGTGTGTAACATCTGGAACTGTGCTTGTGAAGATGTGATGAGCTGTTGGACCATCATCGTGAAACGCTGCAAAAAACAAGGTGCACAAAGACACAAGAGAACAACAGCAATGTTCACCATCATCGTAGCAGATTCCAATATGGTCCCATCGAAGTGTAGATGGAACTGTTCCAGCTGTGTGGAATGACTAACACTTCCCATGTGGTCTGTTAGATCTGTAATATTCTCATGAAGATCAGCAGTATAAAAACAGCATGAGGTGTTCAGAAGTTTGTAAACACCAGCTTCTTCAGCTAGAGTCCAGGGTCATTCTGTTTTGTATGACTGCTTGTCTAACCTTTTCCATCTCATCATGAATTAGTTCAGTAGATGAGGACGTGTCATTCGCCAGTACAGCGATCAGCAAGTCCATTGATCTTGTTTAGTGCTGCGGTTGTTCCACCCCCCAGGAACAGTGACCCCCCCACAGTAGTCCCTGGAGCTGTCCATGGGTCAGAGTTTACCCATTATACCTTCTCTGGTGTCTCTTTCCCCGATGATGTGAATGTGCTAACTCACCTTGAAATGGATCTTGGTTAAAGACCGACAGCCCTGGAACGACTATCGCAGGGCAGCAACAACCTCTCCATTCTGACTCTGGTGATGATGTACAGGCTCTCAGGCCACATGACCACATTACCACATCATCTGCCCACAGTGTTGTAAAAGGGCATTTAAACTGAGGTTCCTGTCCTGAACTACCATAAACCGAACAGCTGGACTGGGTTAGATCATCTGCCCCGTATCTTTAAACCAATTGACCAACATTACACTTGTACAGTCTGACCAACCTAATTCTGGACCCTCTGCTGTCCTCGGCAACAATTCTTTAACCTGCTGGTGGACAGAGCGGAGAACAGCAGACAACCAGCAACAATATTGGAACATTTCATCATCAAAGTGTTGTTAAACTTGCTCCTGCTGCTTTACCTCCGGGCGGTCCCATGAATAAAGCACTAAAGTTCATAATGTCCATCGTCCCCCCTTTGACGCACGGTCTTTACTGTGCGTCAATTTAGCAAAACGAGGAAAGAAATGGTTCGGCAGGCATGGGAGGCCATTAGGCCCTCACCAGGTACCTTCATCATAGCTGCTGCATCTGCAGACAGTAATCTGTTAATGCCATCTAATTCTGTTATGGCATCCAAGAACGCTGAGATCAAATTGGAATTGAGAATTGGGGAACTGTCAGATTTCAGAAAATTCCTGTGTCTCCACAGAGCACCAAATCATGCACCACTCCAAAAGCAGATCTGAAATCAGTGTAGAGTAACAGTAACAGTGACTTTAGCCGATATACATGTTTCAGTCAAAGCCACAAATTCTGATGACCTTGTGGTCATTCTCAGCCGAATGGTTTGTAGAGACTGTTTGTCTTCTCTACACTGTGATTGGCTGGGTGCTGCAATCAGAAAATCATCAACATACTGCAAAACTGCGGTCCCTGGGACAATTCTCAGGAAGCTAATGAATCACGTAGTGCACCGTTGTGAAATAAAAAGCAAACCAAAGTTGACAGTCAGGGTGTACATGGACACTGAAACATGCTTTGGCCAAATCAATCACAAAGAACCACGTGGCATCGGGCAGAATTTGCGATAGGATGGTGCACGGATTTGGAACTATGGGTGCACGGGCCTGGACCACAGCACTGACTGCTTGCAAAAAATAAAAAATAATAATAAAAAAATTATATATATATATACACAAACACACACTTATACCATATCTAGAACATTTAGACCTGCTTGTTTCTCTGCCTTACTCCAAAACTGCAACACATCACTGAACATAATAATAATGGGGTGGTGGTGGTCTAGTGGTAGGGCACTTGCCTACAGACCTCTGGATCAAGAGGTCCCTGGTTCGAATCCCACCTCTACCCCCACTGGGTCCCTGAGCAAGACCCTTAACCCTGAGTTGCTCCAGGGGGACTGTCCGTGTAATTAGGACATGTAAGTCGCTCTGGATAAGAGCGTCTGCTAAATGCCGTAAATGTAAATGTAATAATAATCCTTTATTTATAATCCCACAAATGGGAAATTCGTTCTCTGCATTTCACCCATACAAACATGTGCAGCAGTGGGCTACTATTGAAAGCACCCAGGGAGCAGTGATGGGGACAGCACCTTGCTCAAGGGTACCTCAGGGCAACCTGCTGGGAAGGGGTTCGAACCCCCGATCCTCTGGCTAACGCCCGAACCACTAGGCCACCGCTGCCCTTAATATGCTTAAAAAGGTTTGAACAAATTTTGCCTCTACAACACCTGTGACAGTTTCTTATTGTGACAGTTTCATATTATTGTGCACTTTCTTCTCCATATTATACAGAAGAAACACTGACGAGCTAAGGAGAGTGTGTGAGGTTGACCTTGATGACCAGCATTGTCATGAACCCCAGACAGCACCATTTGTTTTATTGAGGGAAGTGAGCTTATCTCATTTCCTCAGAAGACTCAGTGTATGTCGGTTCTCATAGTAGTGCTCATGTTTGGGGGGCCTGCACTTGCGTTCATCACGGTGGGAAACCGTAGAGATTACAGGGTCCCTTGTTTGAGACAGGAGAACAGCATGGGACATCACATGATGCATCACAAGCAGGTGAACTTATGGAGGTTAGGTGACCAGTGAGGGATGTTGCACAGTGACAGGAAGTGGAATCCTACTCACTGAAGGACATAAGAGACATCATCCGTCAACATGGACACATTAGTAGCAGTAGAGACAGGGGTGCTGTGTACTGACAGAGGCTGACAAGTCAAACGGAAGGCATCTTGAACGCTGGCATCTTTCACATCACAGACTTGCTCTAACAACCCAGAGTCGGGCTCTGATAGGAGGAGTTGGGACAAAGGCTTTAAAAACAGGTCCCTACTTAGGGTGTCTGCCCCGACGTTCAGCCTGCCAGGAATATATTTGATCTCAAAGCAGTGTGGAGCAAGCTTAGAGACCCAGAGCTGCTCACAGGCGTCCAGCTTTGGGTTAGTCAGGAAGTATGTGAGAGGATTGTTATCCGTCCAGACAGTGAACTGATGACCCTTAAGCCACTGACTGAACTTATCACACAGCTCACTTCAGAGCCAAAAACTCAATAATAATAATCCTTTATTCATAATCCCACAAATGGGAAATTTGACCTCTGCATTTAACCCATACACACACACGTGCAGCAGTGGGCAGCTATTGAAAGCGCCCAGGGAGCAGTGACAGGGACCTCAGGGAAACCCACTGGGGAGGGGATTGAACGCACAATCTTCTGATGTGGGGGCCAGCTCCCTAACCACTAGGCCACCGATGCCACAAGTCTGTGTTGGATATTTGGTTTGGCTGCGGCTGAGAGACTTACTAGCGAAGCCTTTAGGTCTTGCTCTCTCCTCACCAGCTGGTACCTGGGATAAGACAGCACCTAGGCCATCCATGGACGACACAGGGACATCCATCAGGATGAGATCAGCACCACACAGCTGAGGAGTGCACCTTTGAGTTCCTCAAATGCCTTCACACAAGAAACCGTCATCATTCAGGAGGTCCTCCTTCCGGAAACAGGCGATAGTCCCCACTTTATTCTGGTCGATTGAAACACCATCAGCATCCACCACGTGACCCAGAAACCTCACAGATCACCTGAGAAAATTCAGTTTTTTCTGTGCCAGCTTCAGATTGATCTCCAGCTTTTTTGGGGCCTCCTCCTCTGAAGATGCAAAAGCCAGCAAGTCATCAAGATAACATAGAAGACTGGAAACGTTCAAGTCTCCAGCAGCTCTCAGCTTGCTATCTGCTTCTTCACTCAATGTGCATGACATACTCCCTGAATCCAGCATCCCTCTCAGAGAGCACTGGACACCGACAGACACTGGAGCATAAAACAGCTCACTCGCTCCTTCAACTCTTATTGACCCCACAATAACGGTCTGTCCTTCAGGGAGGCTATTGCAGCAGGTTACATATATGGTCTGCGGGTCGGTCGTACTTGTGAGGGTTTCATCAACTCTGCCCATGCTGCCCCTCTTGTGCCTAACCCTAACCGTTGGTGCTTTAGACCATGTGTCCAGGATCAAAGCAGTTGTGGCATAGCCTGTACAGTCTACAGTGAACATGGGTCGTGTGGTCGTATGAACCACAAACTCTACATGTCGGATGATGAGCACTGTGATGGCCATGAGAACATCTGGGCTCTGGGGGACACTTATTACTCATGGCTAGCGATGCAGTGCACAGGGACAGAACTGTGTCAAACTTCACTACCATCTGTTGAGTACCTGGCTCAGCTGCTGGAGGACTGGAAACTGAAGGGGTCGGGAGTGTGACCTGAGAAGGAGCCAAGGGAGGAGAAACAGAGGGCCTTGGATGGGGGTAGGATTATTAGTTACTGGGACAGCTTGGGTAGCACTGGGGTGCGACTGGCAGTGAACAGTAGGACGCTGATATGGCTCGGTCAAACATTCTGTTTTTCGAGACGACACACTAGATTGTTTCAACTTCCTCACATAGCTGTCTAGACGGTTCTGAACCTCAGCTGCAGTCCATTCCTCAGGAGCCTTCAGTTGGAAAGACAAAGCAAGACTGGGATCAGGACAGTGATTAAGAAACAGGTGGTGGTGGTCTAGTGGTAGGATACTTGCCTATGGACCAATGGCTCATAGAGGTCCCAGGTTCGAATCCCACCTCTAGCACTACCACCACTGGATCCCTGAGCAAGACCCTTAACCCTGAGTTGCTCCAGGGGGACTGGTATGTTCCAATCTAGAACATAAACCAGACTCCAGAACATACAAATCTCTGCAGCGTGTGTTCTCACCATCTCCAAAAAAATCCCAAAACAAGATTACAAATCCCAAAACAAGAATACAGTCTGAAAACAACTTCAGACTGTATTCAGTACAAGCTGCTTCTCATCAGGTTTAAAGATCTTCATGGATCTTCTCCTCCATACCTCACTGACTTACTCCATCCCGTTCACAGTGCTCCTCCGGTACCGGGTTACTCACAGTTCCTAAATTCAGGTTAGCTACCATGGGTGGTAGATCATTTAGTGTTGCTGCCCCTAAACTCTGGAATTCCCTCAAAACTGATGTCTATCGTCCTCTCTGTCTCTCTTCAGAACTCAGTGACTTAGACTCATCTCTTCAGTCTGTGCTGGTCCACTTCTCCACGTTCTTCAGTTCTTCTTCTACACTGTCCTTCATGTTCAGCTCTTAATATCCTGCTCTTTGTTTTTTTCTGTCTTTGTGTTTGTTTGTTACTGGTTTGATTTATATTGTTTCATTCTCTGCTCTGTAAAGTGACCTTGGGTTTGAGAAAGGCTCTATATTAATAAAAGTTCTTTTAATTATTATTATTATAAAACATCTTCATGCACTTGGAGTTCGGGGGTCTGTGGGACATTTCTCTCACAGGAAGGGTTCCTGGATGAAAACTGTTAGAGAACCCTGCTTTTGGTTGGGATATCACATGGACTTTACAGCACAACACACAACATGAATTCAGAGCAGAAATGACTTTCTTTTTCTTTTTCTTTCTCTTCTTCTCTTTGATTCTCTGAACATTTCTCCTCCTCTAAACGGACAGAAGAGCTGCCTGTTTTTTAGCCGTGTTGAGATGTTTATGATCAGTGTAGAATGAAGGTTTAATGAAAAGAGACAAAGTTATTCTGCTTTTGCTCGACAACATCAGCCCAGATGTGGAGATGTTGGTCCTTCAGAACACACATTGGACTGTAGACACACTTTCAGTCTTTGAGAAAATCAGAAAAAAATCAGGAGCAGCTGCTGGACTCAGTGTCTCTGGTTCAGGACGAGTCTGGATCAGCTGAAGGAACAGTGACATCACCAGTGGGAGATACATTTGAATCCTCAGAAGATTTCCTGCTGGAGTCCACTTGATCCACAGCTCCAGTAACACAGCGCCCCCCAAAGGCAGTAAAGACACGGAGCAGATGTGCTGCTGGAATGGATTTAATAATAAATGTGATCTTAATGTGGAGCAGTGTGTTCAGTGTCTCTGTCCCACTGACACTGCAGAACAGAGGACATTTCTGAAGAGAACCTGAAGAACCTCTCACTCTTTACCCTTCTGTCTCATCTGTCCATCAA
>JABMDN010000443.1:0-17186 GCA_017165825.1 Hepsetus odoe
CAGTTACTTCAATATAACCAAAGGGAGAGACCAGTTACAGACCAGTTACTCAATATAACCAAAGAGGGAGACCAGTTACAGACCAGTTACTCAATATAACCAAAGAGGGAGACCAGTTACAGACCAGTTACTTCAATATAACCAAAGAGGGAGACCAGTTACAGACCAAAGCTTCATCGTTTCACTGTTTCAGTTTGTCTCTTTGGATCTGAGGTTCTGGTCACATGGTGAGCTGAGCGATGCTGTCTCGCCGCTTGAGGATGAGGACTGTGTTCAGGTGGTTCCTCAGATCGGCTCCAGTGATTCAGCATCCAGCTGGAACGAGCTCTCCTGCTGCAGTCTCCTTCAGTGGAGATGTGAGAAGAAGGATCGTTGCACTGCTGATTAAGTGCACACTGACTAATCTTTGGCACCAGAGAGAAATGATATCAAACAAATATATCAGATATTGCTTCATCGCTCTGGAGACTTCATGGTGATTCAGCTTAATGCTTTAAATTCAAGAGAGTTTCTTTTTTAGAGCACAGTGGGAGACTTTACTGACATAAAACTCTAAACGTTATGGTAAAAATCCCTTTACTTTTGCCCCTGTCTCACAGTACCTCACGTTGGTTGACCTAAATCTGACCCCAGAAGACAGCAAGTAGCTGCACCTGCACATAGTTACATTCTTGCTTGCGTCATCTCATGAGTTCCCAGAAAACATCCAGCAGAAAAGAGGAACATCTTTAATTGAACATAGTGCTCATAGACGACTGGTAGCAACAGGTACAGTTCTAATCAGGCAGCTGCTCTCAGAATGGGGAAGCTGGATGGGAGGAACACCTTGAAATACCGGTGGTAGATAAGATAGGGAGACATCCGTGAAAAACACGTTTAATTGGGAGCCTGGATGGATGGAGGCTTTGAAATATAGGTGGTAGATAAGACAGGAAGGTAACAGTGAGAGGGCCTAAAACTATTGGTGGGAAAGGGGCAAAGGTGGGGGAACTGAGGTTTTAATCATGACAGCACTGAATATTATTGGTGGAAAACTATTAATGGGATGGATTTATGTACATTTTAAAGGTGAATGAAATGTATTTAAAGTCCGGAGTTGGGATGAGCAATTGGAGCTGCTCCCACGGGACCACGCCTGCTGAAACTCTTCAGTAAATTGGTTGTGCTGCATCTGTCTGACTTCGCTTGATTTTTGACTTCGTTTGATTTCTGACTTAGAAAAAGTTTCAGACTTAGGCTCACACTTCAATTTTCCCCGACATGTTGTGAGTGAGCTCACTACCTTGGGTGAGGAGCAACCTCACCTACGAATGGTCTCAGAATGCTTTACTGTTGGCATGACACAGGAGTGATGATAGCTCACACCTTTTCTTCTTTGGACAGTCTTTTTTCCGGATGCCCAAAACACTCGGAAAGGGGAATCATCACAGAAAAGGTCTTTAACCCTCCTCTGCAGTCCGATCCCTGTACCTTATTACTGCAGAACATCCGTCTGTCTGGGATGATTTTCTTGGAGTGAAGTGGCTCCTTTGATGGCTTTCTTGACACCAGGCCATCCTCCAAAAGTCTTCACCTCCCTGTATGTGCAGATTCAGTCACACCTGCCTGCTTCACGATGACTGAACCTCTCTTGGAGTTCTTGATGATCCAGTAAATGATTGATTAGGTGCAATCTTAGTGGCAGAAATATTCTTACCTCTGGGAAAAAAAAAAAAAAAAACTTTTTGTGTAAAGCAAGAATAACTGCACATGTTTCCCTGCAGGTAACCATGGGTAACAGAAGAAGAACAATGATTTCAAGCTCCGCCCTCCTTTTAAATAATCCAGTCTGCTATTCTAACTCAGTCAGCAGGACCGAGTGATCTCCAGCCTTGTGCTCCTCAACACTCTCACCTGTGTTAATGAGAGGATCACTGAAGTGATGTCGGGTGCTTTTGAGTCTGAAATGCACATTTTGGGATTAAGTTCATTTTCATGGCAATGAAGGACTTTGCAAATAATTGCAATTCATCAGATCACTGATGAATGTCAATACATTCTGGATACGTTTACCATCAGAAGAACTGAGGCAGCAAACTTTGTGAAAATGAATATTAGTTTTGTTCTTAAAACTGTCGCCCGGCCGCTAGAGGGAGTGAGACGGTTTTAGTGAGGGGGGAGTGAGACTCTATAATGAGGAAGAATGAACTACAGCTGCTAATTCACTTTATAAGAACAAACACCCGCTACTGGTCGTGAGTCGTTTTAATGACGTAGTCAGTAATCTGGTAAAATCCCTTGAGTTTTACTCTCAGGTCTCCCTGCTCTCTCTTTCTGTTTACTGGAGTCTGGACTCAACTCTCCAGATTTTTTCTTTCAAGTTCATCTGCATCATTACCCAATCAACTTACCATGAATTGCACATAGCAGTTAATGCATGACATGCTGCTGAATATCTGAAATCTTTTCTGAAAGATAGATCTTGTTTGTGCTCCGATATGTTGTGATAAACTATAACAGTTGTTTGAAAACCTGAGATCTGTAAACCTTACTATTTTCAAGATAAATACAACTAGATAATAAAACTGCAATGGCTACATGTTCTATGTCAAATGGTGATGCTGATTTATTTGTCAAACTGTGAAGAACCCTTTCTTGGTACCATTTCTCTGCATCGCTGAAACACAGTCAATAACTTCTTCAGTGAAATATATATTATTCCACTGACATTATTTAGAAACTGTAAGCTCTTCATCCTGGTTGGTGTTTACATCCCACCAAGCAAAGTGACACACTGCAAAACCTGGCTGATCAGATCACTCTGGGAACAAAAACATCCGGACTCATTACTTATAATAGCCACCCACCAGAAGTCCCAGCATGAACTGGCTTCTGTGGAGTGAGTGGGTGGTGTAATCTCGCTTCCATACCACTAACCTGCTTCTCAGCCCGCTGAGCTTACTGATGCACTTTTGGGCCTCTCAGTTCCGCCTGCAGAGCAATGTTGTGGTCCCTGCACCTTCTCAGTTGCTGTAGATGACTCAGTTGCTCCTCCCAAAAGCGGCTAGTTGAGCCTCAGCTTCTCTGACTGGTTAGATCACAACTCTCCTCTGCAATTTGTCTGGCATACAGTTGGATTTCTCTGTTCAGTGTTCTCCTCAGTACCTCTCTTTGGAACACCATCACAGCATATCTTAACCTAGAGACCTCTCTGACTTGGCTGCTCCTTTCCATGATACTCACCTTCTCCTTGAACCCGATGTCTCCTTCTTCCTGTCCTTGGTTCAGCAGCGATTCACCTGTGGCATGAAGCTCCTTGGGTCAGCTGCTGGTAGCATCCTGTAAGCCAACTCCTCCTGTTCTGCCAAACTGGACCTTTCGGCTGATCTGCCACTACAGGAGGTGGGACTGGATGGTCCTCACCACTTTGCGCCACGGCTCGATCTCACGGCTCCTCTCTGACTGACTGCAAGCCTGCTTGGCATGTTGACACCTCTGTCCGAGAAATCCAGAGTCGGTCTCCGCCTTCGAACGCCTCTGACGACCACTCGTTGCCCCGTAGCGGCCTCCTGAAGACAGATCGCTGGTGCACTCTCGGCCAGCCTGAACAATGACAGCTTGGTTCATAAGCGTTCATGTTTCTCCGCGCTAAATAACCTCTAAAGGTGGCCTGGATGCGTGTATTTGCTTTCCAACACAGGAATTTCTCACTGTTCACTTTGCCCCTGATATAGGACCTATAATATTTTGGATGAAGATGACCCAGCCTCCTTATGGCCTGGTACTTGATTACCTCTCTCTCTGTCTTCTGAACGCAGCCTGAATCAAGGAGGCTGTCACAGTGGTACAGGACCACCCATCTTTCTGACTCTGACCTCTCTGAAGCAGGCTTGCAAGGCGTGGCAGTGGAGCGCAATTTCCAGGAATTCCTCTCTCTGTTTTTGGCTTCACGTGTTGGACCGTGTCTCAGCTGCTGGAGTCGCAATAACGGTCTGTTTGAGGCATAAATATCGTGCTCGAGCACGAAGAGTGAGCCCTGTACGCACCTTGTATCCTGGTGCAGCCTGGTGCTTTGATTTTCAGAGCCTGTCTGTGTTATTCTCGGAATGCTTGTAGAACAAGGCAGCCTTTTTCTCCTTTAGGAGACTGTTTCTTGCCTCATACTCTAGTTAGCTCTATGATGTTGCTGTACAGTCTTGGCTGCCTTAGCCTCAGGTAGGACCTTCTGTGTATGTGTTTCCTTACCTGCGCCTGAATGGTTAGTGCAGCCTCATGTTTGATTTTTCTTTGCACCCGAGCTTTCCCCTTTTAAACTTGCCCACTAACCTCGACTGCTCCTTCTCTGCTTTCTGTAGCAGATGATATGGCTTCATGGAGCTGGAGTTTGGGAGTCGACTTCTTGATACGCTCTCCTTGTTGTAGGAGGCTTCTTGGTGGAAACTTCCCGGTTGCGCGATGCAGGAAGTGGTCTCACTCTATCTGCTCTCGTCCGGAACACCTTCTTTGCCATTGCCTACTTCTACTCTTGAGATGCGGGTGGCCTTCTTTGCATTCCTCTTGGTAGATGCAGTTGCAGTCGCTGTGAACCGCGGCAAGGCGGCGTTTTGCTACCAACCTCTGCGTGGTGATTACGGCGTTGGCGTGTTCCGCTATCAGCTGCGCGCGGCCAGCGTTCTCGCTGGCGGTTGCAGTTGCTGTCGCTGCGGCCGGAGAGAAGCGCTGAGCCGCGTGCGGCGCCCGGGGGCGCCCGTGCTGTCGTGATGCGGGCGCTGAGCTTACCGTGTATCGATGCGGAGCGCTGAGCCGATGCTGTCGGCGGTGCTGGAGGCCGCTGAGCTTCGTGCTGTCGTGATGCGGAGGCGCTGGTGATGCTTCGCTGTGAACACGGAAGGTCGTTAGCTACCAGCCTCTTGTGGTGACTCGGCGTTGGCGCGTGTTCTCGCTATCAGGCTGCGCGGCGTGTTCTCCGGCTGGCGGATCGTGGTTGCCCCGGCGCGCTCTTTGCGGCTGATCCTGTGTTGTTGAACTTCAGCGGTGCGGTGCCTTCGTGCTTCGGTTGGGCGGCAAACCTGGTAGGCGCCGTGCCTCGTTGGGCGCTTGCGACGGTGACGCCGTGCCTCGCGTTGAGCTGCTTGCGACGGTAGACGCCGTGCTTCGGCGTTGAGCGGCTTGCGACCGCGGTGAAGCGCCCGTGCTTCAGCGTTGAGCTGCTTGCGTGCAGTGAGCGCCGTGCTTCGGTTCGATAACGCCAGCCGTCCGCGAAGCCCCGCCCTTCCCATGTCGCGTCTGGAAGAAACGCAGCGGTCAAGCTAGCGTTGAGATAGCGCTGTATCGCTTTAGCCATGGAGCTCAGCATCCAGGAACCGCGCGAACGATCATCTGCGGCTTCCGGGATCTGGGATGATATCGAGTGGGAACGCGGCGTCCTCAGGCGGCGCTCCAGCTCTCCACCGTAACGCCGGTGTCAATCTTTCCCACTCCTCACTGTCCAGCTGTTGCGGAAGTCTGGAAAAGTAACTGTCTCCCAGGACTATCAGCTGCAGCGACTGCTCCACAGCATTGGCTGTCGCCCTAACCACGCCTCCATATCGCCACCGTGGCTCGGCGTCCAGGTACTGGCGGCTCATTCTGTAACGGTGGTGTCGTACCAGTACAATGTTCTGATGTGTTGTCAGACACGTTATCCATTGCACATCTGGCCCAAATCTTATGCTCCTGCAAGGGCCAGTTGACCACAAGGAAATCTGCATATCCCACGAAAATGTAGAGAGCTCATTTAGGCTGGAATGATTTCATGGTCTGAAAGGAATCTGTTTGAAATTTTTGCTTATGCATGTAACTGTCAGCAGAACCCTTGAGGTAGCGTCGGTAGTATAGTAGTGAGCATAGCTGCCTTCATTGCAGTTGACCCGGGTTTGATTCGTGGCCAACACAAGCATTTTTGTTTACATTTACCTGCCTTCACCGGCCTTCTCGAGTGTCTGGGGGATGATGAGTAGGTACGACCAAAGCCTGCTCCGATTCGCGAATTCTGCTCCTTTCTTCCCTGGAGCCCAGAAGTCAAATTATAAAATGGAAATTTACAAATTCAAGTCCACCAATCTAATAAATGTCACTTTATTTTCTATTAAAATATTTTCAGTCCAAGTATGATGTGTGTACAGAAAATCTGAAGCCACTCAGAATCAACTTGTTGGTGCAACAATGCAGTTTCATGCATGTCAAACTGCCTCATCTTCATATATAAGTGAAAGTAACTACCCTCATCATTGTGAAACGCAGCACAGCACAACACAACGAAATTCAACCACTGCGTTTCACCCATACACACACGTGCAGCAGGGAGCAGATATTGAAAGCACCCAAGGAGCAGTGACAAGGACGGTACCTTGCTCAAGGGTACCTTCAGAGCAACCTACTGGTGAGGGAACTGAACCCACAATCTTACTAGCCAGGGCAACTCCCGAACCACTAAGCCACCGCTGCCCCATATGAAAAAAGCTAACCTGCAAATTTAATCAGTTTTTAATAGTTTTTCAAGAACGTTTTCACATTTCAGCCTCAGAAAATGTTTTAGTCCAACAGCTCTGCAAAGCGTTTTTCTACACATTCCAACCCAAATCCACAAAAAACAAAACAATTATTTTCATCCTCAAATATGTGGGTATATCACAGTCTTGAAAGTAACATAAAGAGACGAGGAGGCTGGTGTAAACAGTCCAGATATTGTGTTTTAATATGTTCTATAAAAACATTTTTATCTTCTATGAATAGTTTCTGATCCCCTGGACCCTTTCAGTCTTCTCTCAGCAGAACGGAGAGCCTGGATTTATAGCCAGACTGTAACGAAACCCACCCGTGACAGACGGTGACAGTAACTAGTCTGTGCTCTCAGATTCTGGGAGGAAACAACAGATAAGTCATGAATGAAAGATCTGTGCTTCATGTTTAAAGTTTGAAATAAAATCTCAACTCAAAGTCTTGTGTGACTGTCTGTGATGGACCTGTGTGCACAAAGAGAGATTCAAAGTGAGCTTTATGTTTGATTAAATCAACAGGGTCGTTTAAACAATGAGTTTTACAAAAATATAAAGGAGTAGCGTGATTTTATAAATGGCAGTAAGGACAGTAATCTGAAGAGGTAGAAAGAACCCAAACAGTGGAGGAATGTCTGGAGGTTTCCTCCAATCCAGCTGCAGTGTGTCTGGTGCTGCTGTGTGTTCTCCTGCTGGTAGTTATCATGGGCCTGAGAATAAAACATAATGCAGAGAAAGAGCAGTTAGTGACCAGCTTTGATACCATTACTAAAGAGAGAGACCAGTTACAGACCAGTTACTCAATATAACCAAAGAGACAGACCAGTTACAGACCAGTTACTTCAATATAACCAAAGAGAGAGACCAGTTACAGACCAGTTACTTCAATATAACCAAAGAGAGACCAGTTACTTCAATATAACCAAACAGAGAGACCAGTTACAGACCAGCTTCTTCAATATAACCAAAAAGAGACCAGTTACAGACCAGTTACTTCAATATAACCAAAGAGAGACCAGTTACAAACCAGTTACTCAATATAACCAAAGAGAGAGACCAGTTACAGACCAGTTACTTCAATAGAACCAAAGAGAGGGACCAGTTACAGACCAGTTACTTCAATAGAACCAAAGAGAGACCAGTTACAGACCAGTTACTTCAATATAACCAAAGAGAGAGACCAGTTACAGACCAGTTACTTCAATATAACCAAAGGGAGAGACCGGTTACAGACCAGTTACTCAATATAACCAAAGAGAGGGACCAGTTACTCAATATAACCAAAG
Organism: Hepsetus odoe; assembly: GCA_017165825.1. NCBI lineage: Eukaryota > Metazoa > Chordata > Actinopteri > Characiformes > Hepsetidae > Hepsetus > Hepsetus odoe. The sequence continues at coordinate 7,802 of JABMDN010000443.1, forward strand.
AGGGAGACCAGTTACAGACCAGTTACTCAATATAACCAAAGAGAGAGACCAGTTACTCAATATAACCAAAGAGGGAGACCAGTTACAGACCAGTTACTTCAATATAACTAAAGAGGGAGACCAGTTACAGACCAAAGCTTCATCGTTTCACTGTTTCAGTTTGTCTCTTTGGATCTGAGGTTCTGGTCACATGGTGAGCTGAACGATGCTGTCTCGCCGCTTGAGGATGAGGACTGTGTTCAGGTGGTTCCTCAGATCGGCTCCAGTGATTCAGCATCCAGCTGGAATGAGCTCTCCTGCTGCAGTCTCCTTCAGTGGAGATGTGAGAAGAAGGATCGTCGCACTGCTGATTAAGTGCACAGTGACTAATCTTTGGCACCAGAGAGAAATGATATCAAACAAATATATCAGATATTGCTTCATCGCTCTGGAGACTTCATGGTGATTCAGCTTAATGCTTTAAATTTAAGAGAGTTTCTTTTTCAGAGCACAGTGGGAAACTTTACTGACATAAAACTCTAAGCGTTATGGTAAAAATCCCTTTACTTTTGTCCCTGTCTCACAGTGCCTCACATTACTGAGTTCACAGAGTTGGTTGGCCTAAATCTGACCCCAGAAGACAGCAAGTAGCTGCACCTGCACATAGTTACATTCTTGCTTGCATCATCTCATGAGTTCCCAGAAAACATCCAGCAGAAAAGAGGAACATCTTTAATTGAACATAGTGCTCATAGACGGCCGGTAGAACAGGTACAGTTCTAATCAGGCAGCTGCTCTCATAACTGGGAAGCTGGATGGGAGGAACACCTTGAAATACCGGTGGTAGATAAGATAGGGACACATCCGTGAAAAACACTTTTAACTGGGAGCCTGGATGGATGGAGGCTTTGACATATAGGTGGTAGATAAGACAGGAAGGTAACAGTCAGAGGGCCTAAAACTATTGGTGGGAAAGGGGCAAAGGTGGGGGAACTGAGGTTTTAATCATGACAGCACTGAATATTATTGGTGGAAAACTATTAATGGGATGGATTTATGTAAATTTTAAAGGCGAATGAAATGTATTTAAAGTCCGGAGTTGGGATGAGCAATTGGAGCTGCTCCCACGGGACCACGCCTGCTGAAACTCTTCAGTAAATTGGTTGTGCTGCATCTCTCTGACTTCGCTTGATTTTTGACTTCGTTTGATTTCTGACTTAGAAAAAGTTTCAGACTTAGGCTCACACTTCAATTTTCCCCGACATGTTGTGAGTGAGCTCACTACCTTGGGTGAGGAGCAACCTCACCTACGAATGGTCTCAGAATGCTTTACTGTTGGCATGACACAGGAGTGATGATAGCTCACAGCTTTTCTTCTTTGGACAGTCTTTTTTCTGGATGCCCCGAACAATCGGAAAGGGGAATCATCACAGAAAAGGTCTTTAACCCTCCTCAGCAGTCCGATCCCTGTACCTTATTACTGCAGAACATCCGTCTGTCTGGGATGTTTTTCTTGGAGTGAAGTGGCTCCTTTGATGGCTTTCTTGACACCAGGCCATCCTCCAAAAGTCTTCACCTCCCTGTATGTGCAGATTCAGTCACACCTGCCTGCTTCACAACGACTGAACCTCTCTCTTGGAGTTCTTGATGATCCACTAAATGATTGATTAGGTGCAATCTTAGTGGCAGAAATATTCTTACCTCTGGAAAAAATAACCATGGGTAACAGAAGAAGAACAATGATTTCAAGCTCTGCCCTCCTTTTAAAACATCCAGTCTGCTATTCTAACTCAATCAGCAGGACCGAGTGATCTCCAGCCTTGTGCTCCTCAACACTCTCACCTGTGATAATGAGAGGATCACTGAAGTGATGTCGGGTGCTTTTGAGTCTGAAATGCACATTTTGGGATTAAGTTCATTTTCATGGCAATGAAGGACTTTGCAAATAATTGTAATTCATCAGATCACTCGTCAATACATTCTGGATACGTTTACCATCAGAAGAACTGAGGCAGCAAACTTTGTGAAAATGAATATTAGTTTTGTTCTTAAAACTGTCGCCCGGCCGCTAGAGGGAGTGAGACGGTTTTAGTGAGGGCGGGGAGTGAGACTCTATAATGAGGAAGAATGAACTACAGCTGCTAATTCACTTCATAAGAACAAACACCCGCTACTGGTTGTGAGTCGTTTTAATGACGTAGTCAGTAATCTGGTAAAATCCCTTGAGTTTTACTCTCAGGTCTCCCTGCTCTCTCTTTCTGTTTACTGGAGTCTGGACTCAACTCTCCAGATTTTTTTTTCAAGTTCATCTGTATCATTACACAATCGACATACCCTGAATCGCACATAGCAGTTAGTGCATGACATGCTGCTGAATATCTGAAATCTTTTCTGAAAGATAGATCTTGTTTGTGCTCTGATTTGTTGTGATAAACTATAACAGTTGTTTGAAAACCTGAGATCTGTAAACCTTACTATTTTCAAGATAAATACAACTAGATAATAAAACTGCTACGGTTCCATGTTCTATGTCAAATGGTGATGCTGATTTATTTGTCAAACTGTGAAGAACCCTTTCTTGGTACCATTTCTCTGCATCTCTGAAACACAGTCAATAACTTCTTCAGTGAAATATATATTATTCCACTGACATTATTTAGAAACTGTAAGCTCTTCATCCTGGTTGGTGTTTACATCCCACCAAGCACAGTGACACACTGCAAAACCTGGCTGATCAGATCACTCTGGGGACAAAAACATCCGGACTCATTACTTATAATAACTGGGGAGTTAAATTGACCAATGAAAGGTTTTGAGATGGTCAGATAGCAAGGTGGACCACTGAAATACCTCTTCTTGAAGATGCATGTTGCTCTGCTCCAGGCAGCTTTAGGGCACTCTGATCACTGCCTTGTCCGTCTCCTTTCAACCTTTCAGTCTGCAAAGCCTGCTGTCCAAACTGTGAAGAACTGAAGCAGAGAGACTAAGCTCGAGCTGCACAATTACAATAACGACACAGATTGTATTATTTTTGAAGCTGCAGCTGAAAACCTGGATGAACTGATGAACACAGTGACATCCTGAATTAGCTTTTGTGAAGACGTGTGCTTTTACTCCAGGTTCTTTTTTCTGCTTCCTCTCCTGCTGTCCATCCTCCTGGTCCATGGTGTTGGTGTTATCCCCATGTTCCTCAGCCTCCTGGGAGAAGTAGTTGAGAAGTTCTCGCAGCGCATCCTCAGTTTTGAGGTCTTTGAGGTGGGTCAAGGTGATGTCCATGAGATTTTCTGAAAATCTCTCCAACGCTCCTTCCAGTTCAGCTCGTAGCTGCTCCATCCTTTTCACAATGCTACTTGTACGAAGAGTCGCTTCAGAATGATAAAGTGAACCACTGACCCACCTTTTATACTCGCGGACGATGATGTCAATCTGGCATTGTGATGTTAGCGCTCCAGGATGACATCACATTGGGCCCAGTCAGCTGGAAAGGTGTGACTTTCATTTAATATGAAATATACAACTGCAAATGAATCTATACACAAACAAAAGAAAGAAACAAATAAATAATAATGTGAAGCTGTCAGAATAGTTGTGTTTGTGTGTGTGTGTGTGTGTGTATGTGTGTGATGGGAATTTTTATTTAAAATACAAGTTTAATGGACATAAAAAATTACACTTCTGCATTTCACCCACACACGTGCAACAGGGCACAGTAATGAAAGCACCCAGGGAGCAGTGACGGGGACAGTTCCTTGCTCAAGGGTACCTTGGGGCAACCTACTGGTCTGGGATTCAAACCCATGACCTTCTGTTACTGGGGCCGACTCCCTAAACCCTAGAGCACCGCTGCCCCTGGAATAATCAAAAACTTCATGAACACTTCATTATGCAGGAACGTTGAACTAAATTTGGGGATCCTTTAATAAACAAAGGCTCCTTTCATTTAACAAAACAGTAAAAGAAAAACTGAGTGTACCTTTCAGAGGCTGAGTAGAAGAAGATATTTTTATGTTTAAAATTCTATGGGATTATGTTGGATTGACTATTGCTAAAACTGCTTTTTTCATGATTTGATGATGTATTATAATCTACATACTGCTTTAAATGAGCTAAAATAACTAGAATGGAATGGCAAAGCATCACGAGTGACCCAAACCAAGACCAGCTGAGCTTCCGAGAGAGGTTCCTACTGGAGATTCAAGAGTCTCCAGAAACAGAGCCGAGGCTCGCTGACAGGGACCATCACAGTGATTTCCAGCGTTCAAGCAGAACCAATCCATTCAAAAGGTTCTTTTCTGCTTTGTTCTCCAACAAGGCTGAAAAACAGAAGCCCAGGGTGAAAAAACTGGGCTTTCTCTACCAAAGAAAAACCATCCCAGAAACAAACTCTGACTATTGGGAGCTTTTCCAAGTCATTTCAGTCAAAGAATGCTTGTATCTGCAGAAAGAGCTGTACGATCCAGAGCGTGGCGTCTGCAAGCAAGATATGAAGAACACCATCGAGCTGCACGGCGCCACGTTCAGGGTCCCTCTGTTTGACGACAGGTACAACGTCTTCTGTATCGTCACAGAGGACCATAGACGGCATTACTTTCAGGCAGAAACCTCGACTGACATGATGTACTGGATGGCGGCCCTGAGACCCGAAAGATGAAGTGAAAAACCCACCGGACTGACAGACCCACCGGACTGACAGACCCACCGGACTGACAGACCCACCGGACTGATAAACCTACTGGACTGACAAACCCACTGGACTGACAAACCCACCGAATTGACAGAAGGAGAAAGCTCTGGACGTCGCTGCGTTCTAGAACATGGAGCACTTCAGGGTGTAGGAGAGAACTATGGATGTTGCTCTGATGGAGATCATGAAGCACTTCAGGGTGAAGGACAGAACCCTGAAAGTCGCTCTGATCGAGATCATGATGCACTCCAGCAAATCAAAATAAATCATCAAAATGTATTTTCCTTTGCTTTGTGTTGTTTGACTGTTTAAACTGTAACTGTTTAAAGAGCTTTTAGTAAATAAGAGACTTTATTCGCTGCACTTGGTCAGAATTACAGTCAGAGACCAAAACCAGGCTTCAAACCAAAATCTGATCTTTACTGGAGGAAACGAGGAGAGTGGACTTTGGGCTGATACGGTGTCAAATAATACACTAACATACTTCTATACTACTGTACTACTGTACTAACACACTACACACTAACACACCAACACACTACACACCGATATAGTATATACTTTATTACTTTAATACTAGAACCTCTCTGGACTGTGGATGGAGACAAAAAGACAGAGAGAAAAGTAAAAATGATCATATTTATAAGAGCATCCATTTAAGAGGTTGCAGGTTCTCTCCACCTCCAGCACTGCAATCATCAGGTTCCTGAGCAAGACCCTGAACCCTGAGTGTCTCCAAGGAGACTGTCCCTGTAATCAGGAATTGTAAGTCGCTCTGGATAAGAGCATCTGATAAATGCTGTGTTTGATAAATGTAAGTTTCAAGAATTTTTTGGGAGAATAATAATAATAATTCTGAAACTGACCCAGATGTTGGTTTGTACATCTGGGACACTGGGTGAACTGGACTGGTCTAAGAAGCTGCAGACTGAAGATGAATGAAGTTTTTGATTAGTCTCTCAAACACCTTCATGACTCCTGAGGTGCAAAAGGCCGGTGATCCTTCAGGCTCATGGGCTCTGTGTTCTTCTGTTCTGGGTCAGCGGTGGAGCACAGACTGGACCTGAGACTGAAGATCACCACACTAGAAGACTCGAAGAGTTAGAAGACTCTTCAAAAGCTGTGTCTGAATCCACACCCTGTTCACCGAGTGTGTCAGCATTTTTGTAGTGTCCCGATTCTCTTGGGACAATTCAGGTTGCCTAAATAGCACACTGCTGCCCAAAGTGCTCCATGAAGGACGTGAACAACTGATGTTTTTTCAGAATCTTCACTTCACTGTAAACAAGGACAGAGACGGAGGTGCTCTAGTGTTTAGGCACACAAGGCTTAAGTTCTGGGTTTGAATCCCAGACGTCCTGAGGTTCCCTTGATCAAGGTACTGTCTCCATCACCCAGGGAGCTGGATATGTCTTCCCCTTGCTGGACAGAGTGTGTGTGTGTGTGTGTGTGTGTGTGTTAAATGCAGAAGATGTGTTTGGATGTGGTTCAAGTTCACAAATGCAGAATTTTACATTGTAACTAAGGTCCCAAAATTAGGGACAAATATATTAGAGGGACAGCTCAGGTTGGTTGGTATGGAGACAAAGTGAAAGAATTGAAACTGTGCTGGTTTGGACACGTCCAGAGGAGAGACGAGGAGTATATCAGGAGAAAAGTGAAAGTGGAAGTGATTATTCTCAAAATGTAGCACAGAACAACACGCAAACTGTCCTCAGGACGTTTTAGATGTTAGGGCAGGGATGATGTGTTGGTCTGTTATGGTTGATTATGGAGCACTTGAGCCTGATTGAAAACCGCAGTGAGTCAGAAGTGGAGGCTCAGTTGAAACAGACCATGAAGACCTTGATCCTGGTATGAGCTCTGAATCTGCGTGGACATCTCTGTAATATCAGTCTAGACCTGCAGGGACGCTGTGAAGTGGCGCCTCCTGAAGACACAGTAAAGCAAAGACAGCCAGTTCAGTTTCCTGAAGAGTTTGAATTGAGCTTGATGAGGATTTATATTGTAACTACAGATGCACTGGTCCACCAGTAAACACCAGTAACGATGTCAAACAAAAAACAGAAACTACAGAATAAGAACATCAAACTTCTCTCTTCTCTCGGCTGCTCCATTAGGAGTCCACACAGCAGCTCTTTCATCGTCAGTCTTCCTGTCCTCCTTATCTTCTTTCACACCGTCCCCTACATATCCTTCTCCTGATACACTGCTCGTCTCTCCTCTTGACATGTCCCACTAACTACTATCTGATATTATTTAAAAACCAAAGGATAATTGAAGCATCTTGATTAAAAGCTTTCAGTCTTTATAAAAACATATTTCAAACATACATAACAACATACATAAGAAGAAGTCAAAGGATGATGGAAAATCATGACTTTACCCACTATTCAGTGAGCTGTTTTGTAATTTGGGATGCAGCCCTACAGTAAATAATGCAGCTCTGACCCTACAGTATTAATGTGGACCCTGTTGTAAGCTCATGTTCGATTTGGTACGCAGGCCTGCAGAAATTTATACAGCTCTGATCCTACAGTAGTAATTTGGAGTCCTGATTTTCCACACTATTCAGTGAGCTGGTGTCTGATTGGGACACGGCCCTACGGTAAATAATGCGGCACTGAAGTCCCTGAAGTGTTAATGTGGAGTTCTGACTTTACACACTATTCAGTGATCTGATGTGTGATTTAGGATACAGCCCTACAGAAGTATTGCAGCTCTGACCCTGCAGTGTTAATGTGGAGTCCTTATTTAACACACTATTCAGTGAGCTGGTGTGTGATTTAGGATACAGCCCTACAGTAAATATTGCAGCTCTGACCCTGCAGTGTTAATTTGGAGTCCTCATTTAACACACTATTCAGTGAGCTGGTGTGTGATTTGGGATGCAGCCCTACAGTCAATGATGCGGCTCTGACACTACAGGATTAAAGTGGTCATGATTGTACACCATAAACAGTGTGCTGGCGTGTGATTTAGGATACAGCCCTACAGTAAATATTGCCGCTCTGACCCTGCAGTGTTAATGTGTTGATTTTACACACTATTCAGTGAGCTGGTGTGTTATTTGGGATGCAGACACAACATAACACAACCTAACCCCCCTTCCACACAGTCATCAGATTTAGGAAGTAGAAAAGAGTCGGTCTGAGTAAAGGCAACTGTATGTTAATGCTATTCCTATAAAAGGTCATAAACAGTCAGTCAGTCATTTTCCACCGCTTGTCCTAAACGGGGTCGCGGGGGAGTGCTGGAGTCCAACCCAGCGCACACAGCGCAAAGGACGGGGGACGCACCCTGGACAGGATGCCAGCCCATCGCTGGGAGGAGCGAAACGGGGACGGCACCTAGCTCAAGGGTACCTCAGGGCAACCCGTTGGGAAGGGGTTCGAACCCCCGATCCTCCGGCCAGCGCCCTAACCATTAGGCCACCGCTGCCCCAGGTGAAGGTCTGACTGAGATTTGAACTCAGGTCACTGGATGCAAAGCCCAGAGTGCTAACCATGACACCATGGGACCACATGTCATAAACAGTTTAATTGCTCAGTAGCAGCTATTTTAAAGAATAATCAGCATCATCTCAGCCCTGAACTACTTATAATGTAATACTCTAGTAAATAGTACAAACTTTATTCTCCCAGTGTTCGCTGTGTTCCATAGACGGCCTGTTCTGTGCTGCATCAGCAACTCTGGATGCAACATCAACGCAAAAACTGTGAGACACGAGCTTCATAAAATGTGCTTCCATAGCCACAGAACTACACACAAGCCAGAAATCAGTATTATAATCATGTTTCTGACCCTTAACTGCATAATAAAATACAGCTGCTACAGCGTCATAAAGTTGGGTGATGACACTGTAGTAGAGGGTCTCATCAGGAACAGCCACAAACCAGATGCTGGAAATGCAGATGCAGGAGAGAGGTGGACCAAGTGTCTGGATCGCATCTGAGAACACCTCTCCAGCAGCACTGTCCTCTGCCTTTGCTTTCCCACACTCCTCCACTCTATGGGAAGTGGAGATACAGGTTTACTTCTCTCTCGTAAATTGTGCTTTAAACCAGGGGGATTATCATGCTTCTATCACCTTCAACCTGTCCTGCAGCAAATCTCTTCTGACCCACAAAGCAGGAAACACTCTCATTCTCATTTTTACCAGATCACTCTTTATGTGCAAAAATCACATAAATCACCTTATCCTGCTACATTTTAGACACCCTCCCAAGAAGACTGCTTCATTCTCCATCCGTCCATCCATTTTCTTCCGCTTATCCGAGGTCGCGGGGGCAGCAGCTCTAGCAGGGATGCCCAGACTTCCCTCTCTCCGGCCACTTCTTCCAGCTCCTCCGGGCGGATCCCAAGGTGTTCCCAGGCCAGCCGAGAGACATAGTCTCTCCAGCGTGTCTTGGGTCTTCCCCGGGGTCTCTTTCCGGTGGGACATGCCCGGAACACCTCACCAGGGAGGCGTCCATGGGACATCCTAATCAGATGCCCGAGCCACCTCATCTGACTCCTCTCGATGCGGAGGAGCAGCGGCTCTACTTTGAGCCCCTCCCGGATGACTGAGCTTCTCACCCTATCTCTAAGGGAGAGTCCAGACACCCTGCGGAGGAAACTCATTTCGGCCGCTTGTATTCGCGATCTTGTTCTTTCGGTCACTACCCACAGCTCATGACCATAGGTGAGGGTGGGAACGTAGATCGACTGGTAAATTGAGAG
>JABMDN010000452.1:0-24833 GCA_017165825.1 Hepsetus odoe
TAAAGTTCAATTTTGATTTCAAATAAGCATAAGAAAATAATAAATCTAAGTAAAATGGCTTATTGTATAGCTTCCAAAATAGAATTTTAATTTGTAACTGTGAACTGTAAATGTTATTTTCTCTATTCTTTTTTCTGCATATATATAATCTATTTTACATTTACAGATTATTTAAATGTTCTTGCAGTAATCCCTACCCGACATAAAGATCCATATGTAAAAATAAATCAACGAGAGCAGGATTGCTAGAAAACCTGTCCTGATCTCTTGATTGCAGAACTCTTCATTATTCTTTATGTCCTGAATTTTTTGCCAGCCATGTAGAACGAGACCAAATCAAAAAACAGGTCATTCAATATCTCAAATGAGCTTGAAAAAAGATACAATTTCACAGCATGAATGAAGGATACAGACCATCAATTATTCTGAAATGGTTTATGTTATTTTTAACAGTGACTCTTTTTTTTCATTATTTTGCAGTTTTTGTTTAAAACTTGCAAAATTCAAATAAGCAAATCAAGAAAATCTTAAGCCTGAAGTCTGACAAGCTTAAAGACTATATCTTACATACAAAGCATTACAGCTCAGAAGAAGAGTAACATAATACAAAAAAAGTAATTTTATTTACTACAGACTTTCACACTATAGTCCCAAGGTTGTCACTTTCACTTAAGTTATGGAAGGAGGAAATACTTATTCTCTGTAGCAAAGTAAACATCTATATGAACTCTATAGCACAATGTGGGTGGGTCTATTGATTTAATAGTTCATGAACATGGAACATAGTTCATGAAGTGAGTTAGAGTCATTAATGAAGTTAGATAACACCAGTGCAGTGTAACTGCAAAAAAGTGTCAGGGGACAGTCTAACAATAATTTACTGCATGTTGTCTATCCAAACTTCTTCTTCTTCTTCTTCTTCTTCTTCTTCTTCTTCTTCTTCTTCTTCTTCTTCTTCTTCTTCTTCAAGTTGCTACCATTTAGAGATCTCCTCTCCCTCTATAGTTACTGCAGCACTCCTCAGGCATCTTCCCACTTTCCAAGATTGTGTTAAACAATCTGGTCAGAAACTCAACTGCCATCTCCCCTAAACATCTCCATGCTTCCACTGGTATGTCATCCGGTCCAACAGCCTTTCCATTCTTCATCCTCTTCATCGCTGCCCTTACTTCCATCTTGTTTATTTGCTGCACTTCCTGGTTAACTCTTCTCACATCATCCAGTCTTCTCTCTCTCACATTTTCTTCATTCATCAGCTCCTCAAAGTATTCCTTCCATCTGCTCAACACGCTCTGTTCACCTGTGAGTACGTTTCCATTTCTATCTTTAATCGTCCTGACCTGTAGCACATCTTTCCCAGATCTGTCTCTCTGTCTAGCCAATCGGTAAAGGTCCTTTCTCCCTCTTTACTGTCCAACCTCTCATACAATTCAGCAAACACCTGATCTTTGGCCTTCACCACTGCTTTCTTCGCCCTGCGGTTCATCTCCTTGTACTCCTGTCTACTTTCTTCATCTCTCTGACTGTCCCATGTCTTCTTTGCCTCCCTCTTCTTTTGAATACACTCCTGGACTTCTTGGTTCCACCACCAGGTCTCCTTATCCTCTTTCTTCCTTCCAGATGTCACACCAAATACATTTCTAGCTGTCTGACTTATCACTTCTGCAGTAGTTTCCCAGCAATCCGGTAGCACCAGTATGAATCTGTGCTGCTGTGATAAAATTAAGGTGTGATTAATTTGATGAAATTTGTAATTAAGTATTTTAAAAACGTTTCTTGCAAAAATGTTTTTCTGCTATTTTCTTGCATGATAAATTGCAGTTTCATCACATTGTATCGAATTGAGAAACATAAAATTGTATTGTTGTTTGTAATATAACATAAAAAACTATTTTTTGAAATTCAATATGAAATGCAAATTTTTTTGTAAAAAACCACAACAGCTTAAAACATGTTTCACAATTAAAACCAACTCTTCTTCTTCCATTTTCCATTTTCTGCCGCTTGTCCCAAACGGGGTCGCGGGGGGGGGGGGATGCTGGTGTCCAACCCAGCGCACACAGGGCGAGGACGGGGGACACACCCTGGACAGGTCGCCAGCCCATCGCAGGGAGCTGTTCTGTTTCATTTTTTAAAATCTTTTTTATTAAGTATTGTGGTTGCTTTTTTAAGTATTTCTTTTAATCATGTTTAGCTGCAGCAGTGGAGGATGGATGAGGAAACCTTTCACAGAATTATCCTGAAGTTTCCACTCACAGTTTCCCTACTCACAGTTCCTAAAGGAGTTCAGCGACTTTCTAACAAGCCTTGCGGTTTATAAAAATAAAGTTGAGGGAGACTTTAATATCCATGTAGAGAAAGAGCAAGACTCCTTGAAATTAGTATTCACATCCATCCTTAATGCTTTGGGTTTTGTCCAGAATGTAATGGGACCCACTCCTTGTCACAATCATACTTTGGACTTGATCCTTACACTTGGTGTCCAAGTTGACAATATAGCCATTATTCCCTAGTCAGCAGTAATCTCAGATCATCATCTCATCACATGTGAGATTCACAGCTGTAATTTATTTACATCACTTCAGGATCGTGTTAGCCGCACAATAACGTCCTCCACAGCTCATAGCTTTCTCCAAAATCTTATCAATGCTTATTAGTTCACTATCTGGTCCAGAAGAGCTGGACTATCTTACTGTACATCTAGAGAACACATTTTGTTCCACATTAGACAATGTAGCACCGTTAACACGTAAAGATTTAGATAAAAAAAGCTCGCTCCATGGTACACTAACCAAACACGAGCTCTAAAGTAAAAGATGCGGAAACTAGAGCGTAAATGGCGGCTGATAAAACTACAATCATTTCACTCTGCCTGGACTAAGAGCTTCGTACAGTATAAAAGGGCACTTACATTCGCATTCTCTGCCTACCTATCCACTTTAATAGAATCCAATAAAAATAATCCTAGATTTCTAGACTCACAAAGAACCATGCAGGAGCTGAAACATAGGGGGGATAGTGCTATGTCAGTCCCAGTCAGACTCATTTCACCACACAAGCAATAAAACACAATAAGAAATAAACTGGAAACATTTTAATAGTGTTTAATAGCGCCTTTAAAAACAGAAGTGCCCCAGAGCACCTTACATAGATGGTAGACATAGATTATTGTCATGGTCTAAAAACTGAAGGCTAGACGTTAAAGCCAGATGACTACGGAGGAGAGGAACCAAAAACTCCACTGTGTGGAGAAAAAAAACCTCTGAGGGTCCAAGGTCGTCTGGCTACCCAACCCCCTTGGGTATACTAGCAGTACAAAGAGTTAGTTCGGGCAATAATAATTATCATTAATAACTAAAATAACAGTCGTTGAAGCCATTACACTAATAATAATAAAGCTATGAATCATAATGGTACTACTACAATGATTACTATTTATAATAACAGATAATAATAGCAGATGATAATAATAATAACAATAATAATCATAATCATAATAAAACAATAATAATATAATGGCAATATGAATAAGGGTAATGATGGTGATGATGATGACAATAATAATAATATAACAATAAAAACTAAATAACAATAACAATAATAGAATGATAACAACAACTACAAGCTTCAGAGTGCAGGATGGGCTGTCCAGATGATGTGCTGACCATTGGGTCCACCACAGAGTAAAAGATGTTTTGGATCTCCTCTATGGTGTGACCATGGATCAGCAGGGCACCAGAGCTTGTCTCTTTGGCTGAGGAAGGAGCAGTGGCCTGGAAAGGATGAATGCCTGGAAGAACAACAGATAATAATATGAATTAATATAATACAATATAAATTAAATGAATAACTATTAATGTTGTGTACCAAAATTATACTACTACCTTCGCTAATAGTACTTAAGCTGTAAATCATACAAATATTGCTGTTTATAATAACAATAATAGAAAATATGTTAACATTATCAACAATAACTAAACAAAAATCTTACAACAACAACAGTAACAGAAATAATAATATAAAATATCCTGTGTCCTGTGGGCTACTCTCAGCGACATCAGTGTCTTGGCCTCTTCTTAGGGTGTTGAGGTGCAGGTTCTCCACTGGTGTCCAAAGTGAAATGAGGAGCAAAGCGCTGCACAGATGGAGGGCTGAAGGTCTCACTGATGTGGAGCTGGGTTTCCTCTCTTAGAATTGGACAGTTCAGCGTCTCCCACAGGCGCTGCTTGACCAAGCTTCAGACTGCAGGGACGGGGCTGTCCAGACGATGTGCTGACCACGGGATCCACCACAGAGTGAAAGATGGTCTGGTTCTCCTGTATGGTGTAACCATGGATCAGCAGGGGACCAGAGCTTGTCTCTGGGGCTGATGAAGCAGCCGTGGTTGGGAATGGACGAAGGTCTGGAAGGACAGCTGCGTTGGTGATGAATCTCTCCGCCAGAGGCTCCTTCAGCTCCCGCAGTGTCTCCTGCAGCGCTGCTTCTCTCCTCCTCCTCTCTGCAGTCTAAAGAAACACAAGAAGAAGATTAAACCTGTTCACTGAGCCTCACTGAAATACATCTACACTGTTCAGGGACTGAAATGAACAGAAACATCTTGTCAAGTTTGCTTTTACTTCTCCAACATGTTATGGCATTCAGGTCATCACATTGTAATAATGAGAAAATGAATGTGAGTGAGTGTGAAGGAGTGTGTGTGTGTGTGTGTGTGTGTGTGTGTGTGTGTGTGTGTGTGTGTGTGTGTCAGTACAGCAGTGCATTCTTGTCATTTCACTACATAAACACTGAGCAGTAAAGAACATGTAATATTAAAACGATGTAATATTTAATATGTTTGGTCAAACTCAAAGATCATTTTGATTGCACCTCTGCTCTCATGGACGAGTCTGGTAAGTGAGGGAAGAACATGTCTGCAGGGTCCCTGCCTTCCTCAGTCCAGTCAAAGTGGGCAGAACTGTCTCCTCCCACTCTGTCCTGCAGAGACAGCTTTGTCCCTGTCAGAGGAGAGTAGTAACTCATTATATTCTCTCATTTACATACACGTCAGTGCAGGTAGAGTCTGGACATAAAAAGTGGAGTTAACTTCTTTTCTACAAAAGTAAAATCAAGAGTTGACATGAAAGGAAACCTAAATATAAATAAGTATGAAGGATAATGTGTAGATATAGTTTTTTTCCACTGGATGAATGAATAAATAAATACATTTGGAATAAAAATAACACCAACAAAAGCAACAACAATAATGATAATACATTTCCAGGCCTGTGTTGTACCCACCTCTGGTTCTTGCAGCCACACGTCGAAACTTGGCCTGGTTCCTCTCACGACCCTTGACCTCAGAGACTGCAGAACAATATTTTAGCAACATGTATATCTCTCTATCTGTCTGTCTGTCTGTCTGTCTGTCACTCTGTGTGTTAGACTCAGGATAGCTACTTTCAGCTGTCGACTCTTCCTCAGTCAAGTAGTCCCTCAGTCTCTTGGAGGGTATTATCCTCTTCCGGAGTCCATAACGGCCAGTGAAGCTCCGACTCTCCTGCTCCTGAAACACCACAATTTACAGATTCTGGGATTTTTAATTTTACTTGAAATGTTTGGCAACTGGGCAGCGGTGGCCTAGTGGTTCGAGCGTTGGCCCTATGATCGGAGGATCGAGGGTTCGAACCCCTTCCCGATAGGTTGCCCTGAGGTACCCTTGAGCAAGGTGCCGTCCCCGTCCCGCTCCTCCCTGCGATGGGCTGGCGACCTGTCCAGGGTGCGTCCCCCGTCCTCGCCCGGTGTGCGCTGGATTGGACACCGGCACTCCCCCGCGACCCCGTTTGGGACAAGTGGCAGGTAATGGATGGATGGATGGATGTTTGGCAACAGAACTGTTTTGTCAGATTCAGAATGTGTAAATAAACATTAATATTTACCATTCCTGTAAAAAAAAGGAGCTTCCAAAAGAGCGCAGTTGTAAAGGTTTGTGAGAAAGGTTGTTGAATGTGTGTTTTTGAGGTGTGTGTGTGTGTTTGTGTTTGTGATCATTCAAACTTGGTTGCTGTTACTATGATCCATAGAATGTTGGAGGTCAGTTCTAGAACAGACATTAGCCAATCATCTGCCTGCAAGGAATATACAGCTGGAACTCACAATTCTAGGTTCCACTGGAAACCAGCAAGCAGAGAAATGTTGAGATGAATTTAAAGTAAACAGTGTATCTGATGTTCTGTGATGTTCACTGATGTCTCCATTTGTAAAGGTGATCATGAGGGTTCTTTTTTCAAAATCTCCACTCAACTGGATAAGGAGATTGACTTTTCTGTCTTTTAAGCTTATTCCTTCATATTCCAAACACCAAAACGTTTTAGTGCATTTATTCACTATATATTGAGTGGCTAGTGATTGTTTTAGTCTGTGAGAAGGCAGTCAAGCAGGAATTTCATTCTGCATTCCCCTTACATTATCCTCATTTCAATAAATCTCCTTGAACCTTCAATACAATTGCAGTTTTTTATACCTGTAGATGAAAATTAGTTGATAATATAATTATGTTAAAGGTTGTGTAAAATAGAATATGTAATTATCTTTGTACATTTCTTCATGCAGGTATGTTATGTGTTTCATAATGTATATGTATTCTAAATCAGAATATTAATGCTATTGGCTCAGATCGTTCTTTTTCCAGGTCTGATATATTTTCCCCATAATGTGCAATATGCAACTGGACAAATGCACTTATTAGCCTTTGATATTTCCTACTAACATACTGGTGTTTAATTCCCAAAAAGGATAAATAAGCTGTGAAAAGATAGCTGGTGTTATGTGTTTTTCCCTTAAAGAATTCATTTCTTTGCCTTTTAGTTGAACTGTATTTGGCTTCTGTAACACAGTGGTGGCCAAGTGGTTAGGGGACTGGGTTCCATAATCTAAAGGTTCAGGGTTTGAATCCTGTCCCCATCACTGCACCCTGGGTGTTGAGTCTGGCTACTCGCTGCTGCACGGAGTGTACGTAGCTGATCTGGAGTTCAGTTGTGGAGAGGGATCTGATGTTGGTCGCTGCGTCGCTGCGAAAAGCTTGACTGCTTTTCAGGAAACCTTTCTGGAATTTCATAAGCTTTCCACCATACAGGTAATGGACAGCCGTCCATCTCAAACAGAGAGAGAAATTAGTTCTGCTTTGGACTCACAGTGTGCAGACTATAATTTTATAGAGTGCAGTACTGTGACTCATATGGTTTGACTTCATGGTGAGGTTTGATTCCCAGGTGGGCTGGGGTCCGGGTCCTTTCTGTGTGGAGTTTGTATAACTGAATGTTTAGAGAACATGTTTCATTCCACATTAGATAACGCAGCACTGTTTAAACACAAAAGAATTAGACAAAAAAAAAAGCCCGTTCCATGATCTAAAGCAAAAAGTGTGGAAACTAGAACGTAATTTGAATTTATAGGATTTTTTTATGAATGTATATTGTCTGCTGCCCGATACAGATCAAAACCTAATTCCAACAGAGAGGTAAACCTACTGTAATCCAATTCTGCAGATCCACCTCATCTCAGCTATTTTACCTTCCAAATCCCCTAATTATATCCTCGATTCCGTTCCTACCAGACAACTTAACGAGGTCATGCCAGTAATAAATAAATGTATAAAAAATAGCAGTTATTAAGCCTTTAATTAAGAAACCTAATCTTGATCCATTCAAATTAACAAATTATTGACTAATTTCTAACTTGCTAGTTATATTCTAGAGAAACCTGTGGCTCAGCAGTTGTGTTCATTTATCATATATCATAAAAATAAAATCTTGGAAAAATTTCAGTCTGGTTTTCGGCCACAGCATAGCACTGGAACAGCGCTACTGTCTGTCACATTTAATGCTAGACTTTGCTAATTTTACAGTTAATCCTGTACCCACTGTCAAAGGCCTGGGCATCACACCTGACTTACAGTGTGAGCTCAAAAGAGAACTCATTTCTTCTCTGTTTCTGATGGACATTATTTAAAATGAGGTTTTCCTGAACACCATACCAGCTTCTCCACCATCTTGATAACTATCAGCAAAGTTCTCTCCTCACCTGAACTTCAGATCAACTGCATCAGACTAGATCCTCTGCATGAGCTGCTGTTACAAGCTAAGATTAACAAAAGCTTCACCCAATCAAACAGAACCACCACTGTTAGCTCACTGAACCTCCAGTTACAGACTCTAATGCACTCTTACTATAATTCATACTTTACTGGAACCCATCGCTAAATCGATTAATTCACAAAATGCATTTTCTGTTTAAACACAAAGAAGCTCAGTAAAGTAACATTAGTGAGTTAGGTTAACATTGGCGGCTAACAGCTGACACAGGCACAAAGGTGGATTACAGGGATTGGTCAAATCATCATGACTGAGCAAAAAGGGGAAGCAGATTAAACAAAACAATCATCTGGGAGCTGAAGCTGAAGCTGATGGGAAACAGGCGATCCAGACAGACCTTATATATTGAGTCAGAACCACACAGCTGAGTGATCGCCAGCGTCTGGGAGGCAAAGCAGCTTAACCCCTCACCAGGCAAGGTGGACGGTATCTTTACCCACTTTCACTTTCCTATCTCTTACTGACTAGGCTCAAAGAACGGGAAAGGCCCTCTCGTGGCAGCACCAAGTGACAGTCGTTGATCAGGTGGGTTCATGTCTCTCCTGTCTCCTGGCATCCAGGCGTCTCACCATGGAGCAGATGAGCAGGACGTTTTGGTGGTTTACACTGGGACGCGACATTCACGTACATGTCCGTGTGTGCCAACACGAGACTTGCTTGCCGGTAAGTTGCAACCTCTCCTGGATCCCACGAGGCCACGGACCCACATAGTGGTCTATGGATGGTAATACATAACAAGCTGTCTTTTTTCTATTTGGGTTAATTGTATTGAAGAAAAGGCTTTAAAACGGAGAGAAGTTTAAAGATGTTCTTACTGAAAGCCATGGCGTTTTCATGTATAACTACTATACCTCCTCCTCTGCGTGGTTTCGTTTAGTGTAATAAACTCATCAGGTTTAACCCAGGTTTCTGTGAGACACACAACATCAAAATCCTCCTCAATAATCTCATTGACAGTTACAGCTTTAGAGTTTAATGATCTAATATTGAGAAGTCCCAGCTTTAGGTCTAAAACGCTGTTGTTTGCTGATTTACAAAGTTTAACATTATACAGAAGTACAGCAGATTTTCTGATTATTTTCTTTGGTATAGTTTTGATTGGGGAACAGACACAGTCTCACTATGGTGACCCTTGAGTAACTCTTCATTGCAGCTCAGAGGGTCTAGCCACACACAGTATAGCCAGTGTGTCTGTGGCCTGGTCTTGGCCCTGGATTGTCAGCAGCGGCTACCTAAACTACTCTGCTGACTTACTAACAGACTATTGGCTATTCAGCAAGAAACAAGAGAAACGCCCTCCTGCAAGGGGTGGACACCTTCCTGCACAGCACAGTACACAGTGAAACACAACGAAACACGCTTCTTTTAACACACATACACAACATGCATTTTATGAAAACATGCATTTCTTCCATCTTTTAAGTAGTATTAGATGCTACTAGGTCACAAGTAGTAGACAGAAGCAAGCAATTTTGTGAGTGTTTTTGGGGGGAGAAAAAAACAGTCAAGGTATGGTCACAAGTAGCTGCAATTCTGAGTGAAGCTTCAAATCTCTGACTCAAGTCTTTAGTAGACCATTTATTACTAAATCCAGTTCTTCAACATGGCTTAAAATAATGAGCCTTCCAGTATGGAACAAAGCATATTGATCCATCCAGTGCCATTTTTGATAACAGCAGTTTGAAAAGATGTGTAATGGTTCATGTGACTCAGATTAGTCACCTAGCCTAACTCCTACACCCGGAGAAGTAAATAATAATAATAATTAATTTCACATAAAGCCTTAATCACAGGATCTACCAGCAAAAATTCATGAATAATTTGAACAGTACACAGTGAAACACGCTACTTTTAACACACATACACAACATGCAACAGGGGGCAACCATATCCAGTGCCCGGGGAGCAGTGATGGGGAGGGCACCATGCTCAAAGGTACCTCAGGTCCCTAACCACTAAGCCACCAGTGCCCCCTAGAGAGGGGTTGTTGACATTCTGAAATACTTCTCTGCATTTACATTTACATTTGTGGCATTTAGCAGACGCTCTTATCCAGAGCGACTTCTATGTCCTAATTAGAGGGACAGTCCCCCCTGGAGACACTCAGGGTTCAGGGTCTTGCTCAGGGACCCAGTGGTGGTAGTGCTAGAGGGGGATTCCAACCTGGGACCTCTTGATCCCATAGGCAAGTACCCTACCACTACATCATCACCACCCACCACTTCTGCCACTTCCTCATCCAATACCACAACCCCTCTCTACACAACCTAGATTTCACACTAGGTTTTAGTATAGCCTCTTATTTTGCGTTAAAATTTGTGACATCATCAGAAATCTTGTTTTATCTATCTAAATACACTGATCAGTTACAACATTGTAAATGAAAATGAATACTCATTTTATCACTGACCTATTTTCAAACATCTGCTTTTAGTTTGTCATCATCACATTCTTAGAAATAAAACAGGTGTGGTTAAACATTTGTCAGACAGTTTTTTTATTGAAATTGAAAGAATGGAGCAGGTCTGCTGCTGTGTTCAAAGTAATAAACACATGAATGCAAGACCCAAGGTTTCCCTTTTTGGAAAAAGCCAAAAAAAGTTGCCTTACAGCACTAAAACATTCAGTTAAGAAAACTTCGTAAGACACAGTAAATTTATTCATTTATTCATAAATTTAATCAATTTATTCAAACAAGGCACAATAAAAGCACCCAGATATTCTGATGGTGTATTCAGCAAACGTAACGCTTTTGTAATCCTTGGCGATGGAGTTTAGGATCCAACTGTTTGAGCCATTCGGACGGCGCTGACATGTTTACGATCTGCAGAAAAAAAGAAACAAATCCTTTAATAACTAATATAGCTGAACATCACTAGAATGAAAACAGAACCCTTCTCTGAACACATTTAAAATGTTTAAACGGTTCTATAAGCTGTCAGTTTTTTGTGTATAACCAACATTTTTACTAAAGAACCCTCAGAGAAGAAAAACTGTTCCCACATTTACTCAGTTAACAAATCAACCCTGCTTCTATCACTTACCTTCGGTGTCCGAGTTCTTTTGCTGGTTCAGGAACAGGTTCAGGTTCAGTGTAATATCCAAGCTCCTCTGAAGTCTCCTGCAGAGTGATAGCAGCTCCCTGATTCTCCAGAGATGATTGGTGCCCAGAAGTTGTTCAGAAGTTTATTAATGGTGCGTTTGGTCAGATTTTTTTTTTTTTTTTTTACCATAATAATTTTGGGTGATCCCACAGAGCAGTGCCATGTTCTATTCTATGAGCTGGTCAGATTTTGCTGGAGAGAAAGCTAGCAGAATGATGAAGGTTCTCATGGTTGTGTGCTGGGGGAAGTGGCTGGGGAGGTGATTAAAAAAAATGCCTAAGTCTGGGTAAGGAGGAAAAAAGTAAAAATTGGCTGCTATGGCTTCAAGGATGGTCCTCAGAAGAGTGGGTCTGTTTGTGTCTGGCTGCACTCTGTGTTGTCGTGCGCCTGGATCTCCAGCTGCTCTGGCTTCAGCACCTGCTCTTGGAGGGATACCTGCTCTTGCATGGGCACCTCTTCTGATATTGGGCCATGTCGGGTTTGTTTTCCGAGATCTAATTCTGAACCTCTGTGATGAGACAGTGAGAACATTATCAACCACATTATTTTTTAAGCCACATTTAAAGTGTTAGTACTAAGAATGAAGACAGTATGACACAGTTTATACATTATACTGATATTCCTGCAATCAAAATACACAAGATTCATTCTTCACCTTTAAAATGCTCCTACATTTTCGGCTGTTGAAACAGCAGCACCCAACTTCTACCTCTTCATTCAGAAGCCCCTGTAGCACCTTCACCACGAACTCATCGAAAGAAGGGTCTTGAGGGTCTGAGGCCAAATGAAGTGCTTCTTCTTCCCCAAATTCATGCAGTAGCTCTGCAAACAAATCGCTCAGAATGGTGTTGAGCTTTGCCTTGGGGAACTCGAGGTAGAGTTTCTCCATCAATTTGGTCCATGCTGGACGGCTCAATCCCTCATCACTGGACTGCTGTTCCATTAGCCGAAGTGCCAGCAAAAGCGTAAGGCTTTCGTGATCCCTGGCGATGTATTTAAGAATCCAGTCGACTGAGCGTCTCTCTCTAAGCTCAAGGATCCAATTGGAAGTCCTTTGCTGGATCTTCAGGCAGGCACGCCGAAGCGGCAAAAAGTGCTAGAATGGGATGGAGATGACCTGCCTACATTAGTGAATAGTCCAGTCCACCTTAAACGATGCAGCACCAGAATGCATTTGTGGATCCATTCAAGCTGGAGCAGAAAAAACAACAGACAAGCATGAGTGTATTTGTCATTATCGCTTTTTAAATCCGTGCTGCAGTGCTGCAGTGTCTCCCACAGTGAGCACTTTGATTTTATATTGTGTGTCATGAAGCGAGCCTTTTTCTCTGGAAGAGGGATCAGAAGATATGATTGCGGCGGCAAGCGGTTGCGGCGATCACTGAACGATTTCTTTATCCTTCTTAGATCGAACAGACACCGTAGACCACCACAATACTCGGGACAAAAACCTTCCGTGTTTTAATATGTAACAGTGCTCCCCAAACAACATTGAATATAACAAACAAACAAGCAAACAAACAATGAAAGTACATGTATTCAGTCCAACCGTTTGTCCAGTCTAAGGATGATTCCGGAGATGGTAGATGGCAAACGGAAGTCCTACCACGAAGGTGATGGAGTAGGGGATTATAGATCGGATGGTAGGAGTAATCCTGAGTGGAATTGAGTGTCCAAATAGTCCAACGGGGTTAATCCACAAACATGGAAGATGGGCTCTGCCAGTCTTCTTTGTGAACATATATCATACACATGCCATGAAAGAAAGGATTTTTAACAAGGGACATGGAAACCTAGTTTCTCCCCCATACGCTTTCTTCCCAAAGATTTTATCACACAACTCCTCCCAAACACTGCCTAAAAAACCGACACCCCTGCTAATCAGTCACCTGATTATATCAGGTAAGCTCTTAAAGGGGAGGCGCAGTGTTAGTAAGGGGCTAGAGCGCCCTCTGACTTCTTGGAGGAATACCATGCCGAGCCTAGGGGGTACCTCCCTTTTGGCCATCGGCTATGGCAGCATTATGTGCGGTGTCACAAGTTAGATTGAATGTTTAAGCTACAATGGCTCTTGATATGTTCGCTCAGTAGAAGCTTGGATGTCGCCTCTGAAGACTCAATTTGTTGTTAAAAAGGAACACCAACATAAGAATCAGAGAGCTTTCATGGTGAAAAAGACCTCAGAAAAGGACTTTTTATCATAAGGACCGTGCCGAGCTAACACAATCTATCTTCTTCCAGCCGTTTCTTCACTGTTCATCATTGTCACTGCCAGCGTATTCCAACCTATACAACATTGCTTGTCTCGGTACCATCCTATAAACATTCCCCTTTCACTCTGGCTTGTACCTGTCTGTTACAGATGTTTCTTGCACTGCTGGGAGCAGTGATTGGGAAGGTATCTTGCTCAAGGTAAAACCTACTAGTCTGGGATTCGAACACACAACCTTCTGATCTGTGGGCCTAGTCCCTAATCACTAGGCTACCGCTGCCCCCTAGTAAGGGGTGGTGGTATTGTATTCTGACATACTTCTCTGCCACTGCCAGCGTCCTCATTCAATACCACAACCCCTCTCTACGCACCCTTGTAAGATTTCATGCTAGGTATACACTGATCAGCCACAGCATTAAAATCATGAAGTGCCTTTTATGCATATATTCCAACTCCAAGTGTAACGCTGGGGTGGTGAGGTCTAGAGGTAAACGCTGAGCCAGGGATCTGTGACTGGACTTTATTAACAGAACTGAACATGACAATGAAACACCATTGCTGCCACAGAGATTACCCGTGTTACCGTGTTAATCTGCTGTGACATAACCAAGGAAGGCGAGGAGTATCCCAAAGGCCCAGTCCACTTATTTGCCCCGTGGCCATAGGAACAGAATTTTGCACTTTGCAAATGATTTCTCTGGTTCATGATAGAGAATGTTTACATGGCTCACATTATTCCCATCTTCTTGATGCTTTGCATTGCAGCCATTGCGACCATAGAGCAATAAATACCATTCATCTGTGAGTTGATTCCCAACACATTGTCCAATTCTGGGGTATTTCCAAACATCTGTGTCAAGACACCTTTCAAAATACGTACATAAATCCATTCCATACAGCATCTCCACTGGTTTGAAAGCTTTTGGTGGAAGTGTTGGAATAGGCGGCTGTAGTAATGGCTATAGAACACTGCGGTCTGTGTCTCCAGCATAGTGTCATTCCTTCAACAGGCATGCATGACTGAGAGTACGATGTTCACCCTGGGGACGGTGTGGAGATTTAAGACAGTCTTTCTCATCTGAGTGATTATGGCTGCATGGCCAGCAGAGCGGAGCTTTATGGACATGCACTGGCCAGTGGTACACTGAAAGTTTCCTTTCGGGGAATTCAAAGCAGTCTCCTTCACTATCGCAGACTTCTGGAAGGCACCGTCCTCTTCCATCACAGTGCCTGTGGCAATCCCCACATAAACTAAAGCAGTTCATTTCATCGGAGCAATCTTGATTAGGTTAAAATTTCCTCTGCTTGGTTTCTACTCGCTAAAGCACCTAATTCTGTCTCCTGCTCCAAGCCTTCCCTGAGGCTTGTTGAATGGCCAGTGTAGCAGATGTTAACTTTTAATTCAAGTCATCTAGATCTTGTTTCAGTTCAAGAATTTCATAATCCTTGGTGGCAAGTTTATTCTCCATTGCTTGGAGCTGCTCAGCAAGAACATTTTTTGCCTTCCTTTCTTCAGCCAGAACAGACAGCCCATCATTTTCAGACTCCTGAAGAGTTTGTTCAATTCTCTGTACTTCAGATCTCTGCCCGCTGATTTTTTTCCATTTTTCACACTGACCTAGAGCTGCTCTGTCTCTGCTGTCTTCCTGGACTTTCTATTCAAAGGAGTCTCAGTTTTAGCTTCCTTACTTTTTGGAAGTACTGCTGTCCTTGAAGGGGCAGTGGTGGCTTAGTGGTTAGGGCGTTGGCCATATTCTCAGAGGATCGGGGGTTCAAACCCCTTCCCAATGGGTTGCCCTGAGGTACCCTTGAGCAAGGTGCCGTCCCCGTCCCGCTCCTCCCTGCGATGGGCTGGCGATCTGTCCAGGGTGCATCCCCTGTCCTCGCCCTGTGTGCGCTGGGTTGGCCTTGATGCCGTCTCAGTGACCCTGACAGAGTGGTTAGTTGTGCTTGTGAGTTGACTACGATGAACTGCGAGTGGTGTTGGAGGGGGAATGGGCAGAGTGTCTTGCTCCCACTGATTAAGGGACTACCCCATGGGCATAATTATGGCCATCAGTGCCTTATGTTGGGCCAAATCAAAGGCAGTTTCAGGCACTGGCACTGAGTTATATTCAACAGATTCACAAGAAACATGTTGAGAAGACCTCATGGAAGGTCATCCAATAAGGATGTGGTGATTAGAGGAACTTTAAAATCTTTTATGCTATATGATATGTTGGTATCGGGTGGCGGTGGTGTAGTGGTAGGGTACTTGCCTATGGACCTCTGGATCAAGAGGTCCCCGGTTTGACTCCCACCTCTAGCACTACCACCACTGGGTCCCTGAGCAAGACCCTTAACCCTGAGTTGCTCCAGGGGGGACTGTCCCTGTAATTAGGACATGGAAGTCACTCTGGATAAGAGTGTCTGCTAAATGCCGTAAATGTAAATGTAATCGCTATTTTAATAAAAGACAAGCATTCCTTTAACAAGTAATAAAACATTAACTAAATGATACACTGATATTCTGTTTGAGAATCGGATGTCTGGAGGGTCTGTACAGACAGAAAGATCTGCTGGTGTTCAGATGTGTGTATTAATGTTGTTCCTCCACAATATCAGGAGCTCATCAGTAATAACTTTGGCAGCAGTGAAGCCTGGATCGGTCTGATGGACAGGGATGAAGAGGGAGTCTGGAAAAGGGTGGACGGTTCAGCACTGAACTCTGGGTAAGAGATCACTGACCTGAACTCCTGGAGCACAGTTTACACTCAGTCAGTACAAATGAAAGTATAGAGTGGTGCACAAAAACGAACTGTTTCAGTGTGACCTTGATTGAGGTATTTATTGAGGTATTCGATTTGTACTCTACATATTCTGTTCGGCCGGTTTTACCTTCTGCAGTTTTCTGTCTGATTGGCAAGACTTAACATGTCTCACATTCATTAAAAATATCACGCAGATTGTGAAAGTCAGAGTGTGCAATAAATGTGTCTGTAACATTATGCTGGTGACGGAGAGAGAGACAGAAACAGACACTCTTTAACTGCAGGCTTCACACCAGTGAGTGAGGGACAGTGTGTGTGAGGGAAGTGCAGTCCAGTGTTAAATAAACTGTTAAAAATTCATAAAAGTCCCTCACACAGAAAACCAGTCCATGTACCTGAAAGTGTCTCTATTGACTGGAGCACCTTGCAGAAGCAGAACCCACAGAAGAGCAGAAAGAGAGAAACGGAGGGAGTTCAGCCTGTAGCTGCTGTTTAACAGCACTAATGGTTTTGGGGTGATGAGCTGCACCAGAGCAGTGAGCTGCTCCTCAGTCTGAGAGTGAACGAGCAGCACTGACAGCCTTAATGATGGTGAAGTGCCTGCCATCACTTTAACATGCAGGAATTCAGAGACAGCAGAAGAACCAGGCCTTCCTTTCACACATACGCTGCATTAATATTTACATTCATTACTCTGAACAACATTCAGCAGCTGCTTCCAGATGTGCTGTGCTGTTCCCTTCAAGAACGTGTTCTGAGAGAGTAAAAACAGGTCACAGTCCAACACACTGCTCTCACTCTCTGTAGAGGCTTTCTCAGCCTGACCTCCGTCTGCTGTCCCTCCTCACTGAGCGTCTTTAGAGCTCTACTGAACAAAGACTGAGACCCTGACTGAACCCCGACCCTACAAGAGTCTCATTAACATACATACTCAGCAGTATATTTATGGTCATGTGACCTTATTTAAAGAGTCTGATGTAAAATCCACAAATACTGTTCTACAGAGTCTCTCACTGTTGATCACATCTCATTAGAATGAGTCACTTTCAGACTTACAAATCTTATCACATATGAAATCAGCTCTAGCTCTAATGTATGCACTTCACCTCATGATGGTGTTAGTCATAAAATAACATCCTCCACAGCCTTTAGTTTTATCAACAACCTTCCGCACTTTTCAACACTTATCAGATCTGCCATCCGGTCCGGAAGAGCTGGATGATCTCACTGAATGTTATAGAACATGTTTCGTTCTACATTAGATAATGTAGCACCATTAAAATGTAAAAAGATGATCCAGAAAAAGCTTGTTCCACAGTACACTAACCATCATGTGAATCTGCCTGGACGGAGAGCTTCATACAATATAAGACGGCACTAACATTAGCATGCTCAGCTTACCTATCCACATTAATCTTCTTCTTCGTCCTACGAGTTATTGATCACTTTAAGAGCTCTACGAGTTATTAATCACTTTAAGAGTTATATTAGTTATTAATCACTTTAAGAGTTATATTAGTTATTAGTCAGAGTTCTACGCGTTATCAGAGCTGATGATCTGTTACAGAAACATGGAGAGAGGATGAAGATCTAAATTCAGAAACAGCTCTGGGTAACAGAAACCTGAGAACGTGGAGAAACCCCCTGTCTCTCAATCAGCAGACCCTCCATACAGCGGTGAGTGTAAATCTGTTCTGAGGTTATTTAATTATTCATGAATCACACAGCTGACCAGCGCTCATCTCCAACTAACCTGGAACGTTACTCCGAAAGAAAAGCTTTTTTGTAGCATAACTGAGTCTGAAAACATTTAAATCAAGAGCTCTTCTCACTGGCAGGCTCGTCTTGTGTTGGACTAAAGCACACCGGGACACTTCAGTGTGAGGCTTTCATACAGAGTTCACTTCATCAGAAACAACCAATGAAATGAAAGAGATTCCAGCACCAAATACATGAAGAATGAAGCGAATGAAGGTTCTTCATCAAAAAGACTCAAACCTCAAATGAAAGCAGTAAATAAAGTGAAGAGGAGAAATGATCCAGACACTGTTTCTGTCCTTTGACTGTTGGTGTTGAACTCGGGCATCACGATTAGTGTTCAGCGCTGCAGCCTCACAGCAAGACTCACATCTTCTGTGGAGCAGTTTCCATATTCTCACCACATGGAGCACTGAAGGTTTCCCACAATGCACCTCCAAAACTGGACTAATCAATGTTCCTTCATCAGTCTGTTAAAACCTTCACGCATTTACTTTGTGCTGAACTGAACGACAGACGGACGAGAGGAGAGGACAGAGGGACCATATGAGCTGCTGTCCGTTTCTCTACAGTGTTCAAGTGTGTTTAAGAGTTTCTAGCGTTCATTATAAAGTGTTTCTATAACGTGTGAAGCCGATGTGAACAGCTTTAGGATGTCATAGACTTAGATTTTATTTTGAGTTGAAGTCAATGTTCAGTAAGGATTAACTTTAGATTAGATTTTTTTCTAAACATTTTTTAGAAAATGTTACATTCAGATTAACGTTCAGCTCTTAATATATATTGATCTGAATTTTATCTAAAACAATGCAGATCTACAAAGCCTCTTCAGAAACTTCTAACATAAAGTGAGAGGGAAATTTAAAACTAAATCAAAGTGAATGTTCTATCACTCCTGACTTCAGCTCCACTCCTGTCCCAGTCCATCCCTGTACTTGTAGTGGAGGACTGCTGCAGCTCAGTGAACCAGCACAGGTTCTGCAGAGGGTGAGAGAGACGGAGCGTTAGTGCAGCAGTTACACCAGCTCAGAGCAGCTGCTCCAGCTCTCCACACCCAGAGGACAGTCCCACAGAGACTCTCTAGATGAGCACCTCGTCTCTGGAAGGCGTCCCGGGACAGACCTGCAGTGGAAGAGCTGAATCCACCCCTCAGACTGAGACACCAGAGTAAACCTCTGGAGGGACATCATTAACCTGCATTAATATTAATAATAATAATAATAATGATAAACTGTGTCATTAATGATGTCATTAATGGTTTATTAAGCACATACAAGGTGGCATAATTCACTGTAAAAAAAAAACAAACAAACTATAATTGATGATAATTAAAAGCTGTTCAAATTGAACCTCTTAGGTTACATTAGTCACACACACCGCCATCTAGCGGCAGAATTCTGAATAACAAAATGATTATAAAACAAAGGCTTTGAAAAGTAAGTGTTGCTGCCCTCTAGTGGACAGTAACCGAATAAACGAGAAAAGTAAAATAAACTACAGAACAATGCTACAATAAAAAAGAGAAAACACTATTATAGGAAGCTCACAAAATGCCACAACACCATATATGTGGATAAATGAGTTGATGATTCCCTCAGTTTAAACTGAACCGTGTTTGTTCTTCCTCTATCAGTTCACTCGGCGCTTCTACGAGCAGCTCAACACTCACACATTACTTCACCAAAAGCGTCGCGCATTGATACACTTGGTTCTTCATGTTTATGTGAAGCGGTCAGGAACGCAGGTGTTGGCTGTGTCCCAAATCCCTCACTGCTCACTATGTAGTGTATTATAGAGCGCTGGTGTGTGTAGTGCTGTTTGAGTGTGTAGTGAGGATTGTTCTTGAGTACTCAAGCTTTCACTTTGTCCTGAACTGAACAACGACAGAAGAACAAGAGAAGAGATTTTCCTCATTTTGTTGGAAAGCTCTAAAAGTCTTCTACACAGAACTAGGGTTAGTTACCTAGGAGTGGTCTAGTGGTGGTACTTGTCTATGGACCTGTGGCTCAAGAGGTCCCAGGATGGAATCCCACCTCCAGCACTACCACCACTGGGTCCCTGAGCAAGACCCTTAACCCTGAGTGTCTCCAGGGGGACTGTCCCTGTAATCAGGACATGGACGTCTCTCTGGATAAGGGCGTCTGATAAATGCTGTAAATGTAAATGTACTGATTTATTTGTAATTGTATATTTCATTTTAAGTGAAAATCACACATTTTAAGCTGATCGTTCACACACTGACTGGGACCTTGACATCACAATGTCTGAGGAACATCATCATCATCATCCACGAGTATAAAAAAGCCGGTCGACAGTTCAGACATTCATTCTGTAGCGACTCCTTAAACGAGTAGCATCTCAGCAGATAAAAAAACGACAGGATGGAGCAGCGACCAGCTGATGGATCATTGAAGAGCTTTTCAGGAATCCCCATGACCCGCCTCAGAGCCTTCAAAGTTGAGGAAGCGGTGAGAGAACTTCTCACCTACTTCCCCCAAGAGGCTGAGGAAGATGGGGATGCCACTTCTACCGTGGATCTGAAGAATGGACACCATCAGAGGGAGGAGAAAAAAGAACAGGGAGAAAAAGAATGCTGCCGAGCTTCAGGGAGAGGTTCCTCTGGCTCGCCCGCAGGCTCCACTGCCTCATTGGCTTCAAGCGGTCGGAGGTGTTTCAGCACCTGAGTCCAGACACCGACTTTGCTAGGATGGTCGCCAAGCAGTACCTGGCAAAGTTTCGCTTCGGAGGAATGCGCCTGGATGAAGCTCTGCGCTCATTCATCAAAGCCTGCAGGTGGAACTTCAGTGCAGGAGCGTGTACTGAGGTTCTTTTCGGAGAGGTACCACTACTGCAATTCAAGCACACTAGCCTCCGAAGACACAGTGCACCTCCTCACCTGCGCATTGATGATGTTGAACACTGACCTGCACAGCCGTTCCATATGAGTCAAAATGACCTGCCAGGAATTCGTGGCAAACCTCAACAGGATTGAAGGCCACGTCTTTCCTGAGGAGCTGTGCAGGCAACTGTACCGTTCCATCAAAAAAAAGAAGCTGAAATGGCTCAAAGAAAGTGACAATGAGGATCAGGCCTCAAGCAGAGGGACCTGCACTCTGAGCAGTGATACGGTTTCTCTCCAGTGTGAATTCGTTGGTGTGTTTGGAGGGAACTTCTCTCTTTAAAAATCTTACTGCACTCCAGTGTGAATCCGTTGATGATCTT
Organism: Hepsetus odoe; assembly: GCA_017165825.1. Lineage (NCBI taxonomy): Eukaryota > Metazoa > Chordata > Actinopteri > Characiformes > Hepsetidae > Hepsetus > Hepsetus odoe. The sequence goes on from JABMDN010000452.1 coordinate 21,176, forward strand.
TTAAATTACTTGGACGACCAAAACTCTTCCCACACTCTGAGCAGTGATACGGTTTCTCTCCAGTATGAATCTGCTGATGTAATTTTAAATTACTTGAACGCCCAAAACTCTTCCCACACTCTGAGCAGTGATACGGTTTCTCTCCAGTGTGAATCCGCTGATGTAATTTTAAATTACCTGAAAGACCAAACCTCTTCCCACACTCCGAGCACTGATACGGTTTCTCTCCAGTGTGAATACGTTGGTGCGCTTTGGCGGATTTGAGGGATCTAAAACTCTTCCCGCACTCTGAGCAGTGATACGGTTTCTCTCCGGTGTGAATGCGCTGATGAGTTTGGAGATAATTCTTACTATTAAAACCTTTCCCGCACTGCTGGCAATAATAAGGCTTCTCCACAGCGTGGGTGATCAGGTGTCTCCGGAGTTCACGTTTATCTCTAAAACTCTTCCCACACTCTGAGCACTGATGTGGTTTCTCTCCAGTGTGAATGCTTTGATGTCTTCTGAGGTCATTTGAGTCTCTAAAACTCTTCCCACACTCTGAGCAGTGATACGGTTTCTCTCCCGTGTGAATACGTTCATGTTTTCTGAGGCCATTTTTCTCTCTAAAACTCTTCCCGCACTCTGAGGACTGATGCGGTTTCTCTCCAGTGTGAATTAGTTGGTGTCGCCTGAGACAATTCTCTGCAGAGAAACTCTTCCCGCACTCTGAACACTGGTGAGTGTCCTTCTTGTCTGTAATGTTCTCTGTTCCTCCAGGAGGACCGTAGGAGACGACAGAACTGCATGAAGTTAAAGCTCTACTGCTTCGTCTGAGTTCCATATTCCCACGTTTATTCTCTCCCTCTTTCAGAAGTGTGTGGTTTTCCTCCTGGAGGTGTTCCCTGATGAGCTGAAGAGAAGCTCATATACAGGAGATCATATATTTCTGAAAGAGGAAAAGAAAACACATTAAACCTCAAAAAACACTGGAAGAATCAAAGATGTAGAAAACAGGAACTAATATTCAGTAAATCTCAGAACTATGATTCAAATTTAGTTTAAATTTCTGGTTCTTGCAGCTCTTTCTCGTATGAGGGAGGAGGCTGTTCCGCATTTCAGCAGGTTAATTGACTGAAGAACAAAGAGTTCAAGATGTTCCTCCAGATTCCCCACATCTCAATCCCGTCCAGCATCTGTGGGACAAACTAGTCCCATCCACTGACCCATCCAACATGAAAGTGAAAGTGACTATTCTCGTCGTTGCGAGGTCACAGCACAGCACACAGTGAACCACAACAAAATTGGACCTCTACATTTAACTCATGCACACACCGTGCGGCAGGGGACAGCTATGAAAGCTGCCCGGGGAGCAGTGACAGGGATGGTACCTTGCTCAAGGGTATCTCAGGGCAACCTACCAGTGAGGGAATCGAACCCACAATCTTCCGATCTGGGGCAGCTCGAACCACTTGGACACCTCCGCCCCGGTTACTTACAGGACTGAGTGACCCGGTTACATCACACAACAATGTTCAGGAGGCAAATACAAAACAGCTTCCTAGAATGTTTTAAATGATTATTAAACTAAATTCACATGATTTTACACGAACACCTTTATTAACTAACAGTCAGGAAACACAATGTCTTTCAATAAAACTAAAGAGTTTGTGAAAAAATAACATTTTAAATGCTGGTTCCTCACTTTTCAACACTGGCTGCATTAAAAACTGACACGGAAGATTCGATTTTGATCATCATTTGAGAAGAACTCAAGATCAGAATCTTTCCTGAAACAACTGTTCTGTTTCATTTAATCGCTCAACGTTCCGTTTTTCTTATTCAACAATCAAATTTCTAGATGATTATGAAAAACATCCATTAAATCAATACAGTAAAATCTCAAACTTCAATCCATTAAATCAGGAGAAGTTTAAATCACTGTAAACACTAACCTCTCCTCACTGGCGCCAACAAAGAACCGAGTCGCTGATTAATGACATCATTAGACAGCGACCGGAACTTCAAAATAAAAGCGGGGCACTGACGATAACCAAAATCAAAAATATAGAATATTGTCGGAAAAAACAAACAACATTAAAATAAAACGCAGAAACAAACAATGAATATTAACATATAAACATAAAGATCTTGCTTTTCCCATTTTCTTCTATAAATAAGTTGATAAAAAAGACCTCTCTGTTAAAATAAGGTAATTTTGAAACTTTACCTCAGAAATGTTACACCTCATTTATTACATTTATAATACTGGTGGTGGATAATTTATTTAGTATAATTTCACTAAACACTTCACTTCCATTATCGTGCTTTTAAGTCAGATCAACATCCTGACAGTAGGACATCACAGTAATCTGGTCTGGAGGTGATAAAAGTGTAGATCAGTGTTTCTGCATCATGTCTTGTGAGGGAGCTTCTGAGTTTAGTGATGTTTCTGAAGTGAAGGAAAGTCTCTTAGTGATGTTTCCATTGTGTATCTAGAGAAAGATCCCAGTCCATGGTGATGCCCAGACTTTGACAGTAGGTTTAAGATTATAGAAAGTTTGTCTCTAGCAATTTTAGGACAGAGCAAAAGAACTTCTGTCTTTTCCGGAATTTAACAAAAAAAAAAAAAGGAAAAAAAAAACCCCAAAAAAACCTGAGAGTATGAATTAAACCAGGAAAGTGCTGGCAGCTGTTTCCCATCCTGGTAGTGGAGGCCCATATGTTACCTTTTCCCGGACAGCAGGAGGGAGAAGAGTGTGTGGAACAGCTGTGAAGGATCGTCCACAATTCTGATTGCTTTGTGTGAGTGGAGTGCGATGGAGCTGGTGTTGAGGGTCCACATTAAGTTGTTGGATATGTGAACACCAAGAAACTCAGTGCTCTGGACCATCTCCACAGGAGAGCTGTTGAAGTTCAGTGGAGAATGGTTATGACGTCATCTCCTGAAGTCAACAACCATCTCTTTAGTCTTGTCGACGTTCAAAGGCGTGGGTTTTTCACCAGTCTGTCAGCTGTTGTATCTCCTCTCTGTAGATCAACTCATCTCAACTGCTGATCAGACCCACCACAGTTGTATCATCAGTGAATTTGATGATGTGGTTCGAGCTGTGCTTGGCTACACAGTTGTGGGTCATCAGTGTGAACAGCAGTGGGCTGAGTACACAGCCCTGAGGGACCCTGTGCTCAGTGTGATGGTGTTGGAGGTACTGCTACTGATCCTGACTGACTGGGGTCTCCCAGTTAGGAGGTCCAGGATCCAGTTACAGAGGGAGGTGTTCAGGCCCAGCAGTCTTCTCACTCAGGTGCTGAGGGATGATGGTGTTGAATGCTGAACTGAAGTAGATGAACAGCATTGTGACATAACTGTCCAGTGCAGGGGGTCAAGTGAGGGAGGAGGTTGGTTCTTTATGTAGGAGTGAGTGCGATGGGATGATAGTCATTGAGGCAGGAGACAGATGACTTCTTTGGCACAGGGATGATAGTAATGGTGGTGGTGGTGGACACACACAAAGTGAAGACTGAATTTGTTCTTTTTATTTAATCCATCTTATTCACACACCAGATGCAGTGATATAACTGCACCCCAGGGACACTTTTCTCCAGTGTGAATTCACTGCTGAGTTTGGAGATAAATTTGTCAATTAAAACCTTTCCCACATTGTTGGCCAAAAACATA
>JABMDN010000455.1:0-7500 GCA_017165825.1 Hepsetus odoe
GAGGATGAGTTTGGCTGCGGGTCTACTGTGTACTAAAATTGGTGGTTTCAAAGTGACAACTAGTCACTTTCAATTCGCTTTCACTTCCGATCCCAGGGCCTCATCCCTGAACACTAGACCACAACCGCTCCACAGGGCCTGCTGCTGAGATACGAGCTCTTGTGCATTAGCATGGGCTGGTTTTCACACACAGCGTTAAGACCTGGTCTCTATTGGTTTTTTTTTTCAGTCCCCCTGGGTCTCACGCACAGATGAGACGGACGCCGCTCCATCATTTGTCACACTGGCTGCCCAAAACCCCCGAATGGCGGCTGATATCCATACACATCCCATCTGCATCCAAGCACCAGGATTCATCTCAGCTCAAATCCACCCTCATCCCTGAGCAGGGTCGGGGTTTTGCATGTCTAATGTAACACATATACACACACACACACCTTCGAAAACATTTGTGAAATCAAACCCTGCACCGCCACATGTGGCACGAGAGCCCAGCAGACGCGACGTTAATATTTAGAGTCCCTTCATTAAAAGTTTCATTCTTTTTAATGACGCAAGCAGTTAAACGACGAGTGTGTCAGGGCTCCTGCTGCTTTATTGCATGTCCCTGCACTTGGGGGGACTCAACACATGGACACTTTCTCTGTTTAAACAAAAACAAAAGGTTGAACTACCTGCCTTTGTATATACATGTCGGTATTAAGATATATATGTAAATCTAGATAAAACTAGATAATAATAATTATATGTATATGCATGTATGTGTATATGCTGTGACTTAATCTTACGCTTCTTTCCAAAAAGAAATGAATTTGTTTCTTCTGTGAAATAATGAAAGTGAAACATGGGCTCTCTGTAAAAATATACGTTTACACACACACTTACACACAGAAGCGCATATACACACACACCATGCGCCTTATAGTTTTAAGAGCGAGGTCAGTGTCATAAACACAGGAATGTCTTCCTTTCATGTGTCCGGACACACACACGGACACACTTCCTCCCCTCCATGCAGTTTTTATGGGTGATGTCAGTGTGCGCAGGGTCGGAGGTCGGTGTGGAGTAAATCAGCTTTACTGTGTATCTACATCTCTCTCTCCAAACCTGTGTGGGTGTGTGTGTGTGTGTGTGTGTGTGTGTGTGTGTGTGTGTGTGTGTGTGTTGGGGTTTATGGTTTCTCTCTATAAAAGACATAATAAAAACATTGAAGATTGCCCCACGATCAAATCCACGCTTTCCCTGCCTTTCACTTTCCTCCAAAAAAAGTGACATAAACAGTGGGTTCAGTGTTAGAAGCTACACTGTATAGCTGTAATAATGTGGAACTGTTACACTGCAGAACTGTATAACTGTATATCTGTAACACTGTAGAACTGTAAAGCTGTATCGCTGTAACACTGTAGAGTTGTACCACTGCAGAATTGTAACACTGTAGAGCTGTAGAACTGTTACACTGTAGAACTGTAACACTGTATAGCTGTAACATTGTTTAGCTGTAACATTGTATAGATGTTACACTACAGAACTGTAACACTGTAGAGCTGTAACACTGTAGAAACTGTAACACTGTAGAAACTGGAACACTGTAGAACTTTAACATTGTATAGCTGTAACTCTGTAGAACTGTAACACTGTAGAACTGTAACACTGTAGAACTGTAACAATGTAGAAACTGTAACACTGCAGAGCTGTATGACTGTATAGCTGCAATAATTGTAGAATTAGCACTGTATAGCTGTAACACTATAGAGTTGTAACACTGTAGAACTATAAGAGGGTAGAACTGTAAGACTGTATAGCTGTAACACTGTAGAGTTGTAACACTGCAGAACTGTAACACTGTAGAGCTGTAACACTGTAGAACTATAACACTGTAAAACTGTAACACTGTATAGCTGTAACACTGGAGAACTGTAACACTGTAGAGCTGTAACACTGTAGAACTGTATAACTGTAGAGCTGTAGAACTGTAACACTGTAGAGCTGTAACACTGTAGAGCTGTAACACTGCAGAAATGCAATGCTGTAGAACTGTAAAACAATAGAAATGTAAAACTGTAGAGTTGTAACACTATTGTACTGTAACACTGCAGAGCTGTAACACTAGAACTGTAATACTGTATAGCTGTAACATTGTACAGCTGTAACTCTGTAGAACTGTAACACTGCAGAACTGCAAGATTGTATAGCTGTAACACTGTAGAACTGTAACACTGTATAGCTGTAATATTGTATAGCTGTAACTCTGTAGAACTGTAACACTGTAGAACTGCAAGACTGTAACATTGCTGTAACATTGTATAGCTGTAACACTGCATAGCTGTGACACTGCAGAGCTGTAACCCTGTTGAACTGTAAGACTGTTGAACTGTACAACTGTAACACTGTTGAATTGTACAACTGTAGAACTGCAACACTGTATAACTGTAACATTGTTTAGCAGTAACACTGTAGAACTGTAACACTGTACAGTTCTACAGTGTTACAGATGGCGGTGCGGTAACACGCAGCACCGGGTCCAAACTTTGCGCAAAGTCTGCAAAAGTCTTTCATCCAACTACTTTTCACCATAAGACTTGCACATGAGCGCCACACCTGTGAATGCTCTGGGTTTAATTGCCAAACACTGCTGGAGCTCAGGAATCAGCCAGGATTCAGTCTTCCAGTGACTACAGGAGCTCGGCATGCTGAGAAGACCAGGCCTTCAGTCCCCGAGGTCGCCTGCTGTACCTGGCCGACTGAGAGACATAGGAAGCGGAAGCAGAGGAAACAGAAACGCTGCAAGGGGGTCCGGGCTCAGCTCATAACGCAGCCGACCGGCTATCCCGCACCGCCCTCCTCGCCGATGTCCGCCCCTGGATACAATAAAACCACTGTAGCATAGCTCCAGCTTAACACCCAGCGTGAGTATAGAGACTGCTGTGTTTTTGTTTTTACGGAGACATGGCTCAGCTACAGCATTCCGGACACTTCATCCAACTCGCCAGACTCTCCGCGTTTTGCGCAGACAGAAACTCCGCTCTGTCCGGAAAGACACGTGGAGGGGGGCTGTGTGTTTACGTAAACACACAATGGTGTACAAACGCTGTGCTGGTCTCAGTACACTGCACAACACTGCTGGGAGTGTGATAACAGTCAGGTGCAGACCGTTTTATTTGCCCAGGAGTTTTCAGTGTTTATTACGGGCGTATACATCCCACCCAGCGCTAGTGCTAACAGCGCCACGCACAGCGCTTGGCTGAACTTATGGAATTATCAGCGGACTCCAAAACTTCCACCAGATGGACTGTTTATTGTTGCCGAGATTTCAACCACAAATCTCATGCCGTCTCCCAAATCCATCAACATGTGAACTTTTGTAACGAGGGGGAAACACACTGGACTGTGTTTACACAAACATGGCCAGCGCGTACAGAGCAGAGCCCCGCCCCACTGACACTCAGACCATTCTGTGCTAGTTGATCCCAGCGCAGACCCATCGCCAGGCCGCAGGTCTCACCCTCAGTTGCGGAAGACCTGGGCTCCACAGGAGCCATCTCTGCCTTCAGGACTGCTTCAACGATCGACTGGGACCTGTTTAGGAGGCTGCAACCCACGGTGACTCCATCAACCTGAGGAGCACAGCTCAGTGACTGGCCACATCAGCAAGTGCATTGAGGATGTTACTGGTCTCCAAGTTCATCACACGACCCAACCAGAAGCCATGGATGACTGCGGAGCTGCGCAGACTCCTGAGAACCCGGGACAAGGCCTTCAAGTCAGGTAACCTGTCTCGGGCCATCAGAGTAGCAAAGCGAAGCTCACGAGAGAGAATCCATGGCCACTTCAAGAACACTGGTGACACGCCGGCGCATGTGGCAGGACCAGGCCTCACTAACTACAGGACATCTCCACCTGCCTGTGACGGGTGACCCCTCCTCCCAGATGCGCTGAACCACTTCTATGCACGGTTTGATGCAGTGAACGGCACGAGAATGAGGAAGACCACCCCTCCTCCGAACGATCAGATTCTCTGTCTGACCACAGCTGAGGTGAGAAGATCTCTTCTCAGAGTCAGCCCACGGAAAGCTGCCGGTCCAGACAAGAGCCCAAGGTTGTGTGCCTGAGGATGTGCGGCAGAACAGCTACAGATGTCTACCTGATATCTTCAACACTCTCTGAGCACCACTGTTGTTCCAAGGTGCTTCCAAGACTACCAGCATCATTCCAGTGCCAAAGAAACCATCTATCTCTGCCTCAACGACTATCAGCCTCCACGACTCGCCACCCATCATCATGAACTGCTTCGAGAGGCTGGTCATGAGGCACATCAAGTCCCAGATCGTCCCAACCGCTCAACGGACGATGCACTCTCCACCACCCTCCATCTGGCCCTTTCTCATCTTGACAGAAAGAACAGTTATGTCAGAATGCTGTTCATCGACTACAGTTCAGCATTCAACACCATCATCCCTCAGCACCTGAGTGAGAAGCTGAGGCTGCTGGGCCTGAAGACTGTAACTGGATCTCTGACTTGACTGGGAGACCCCAGTCAGTCAGGATCAGTAGCACCTCCAACAATTATCAACATGTCTGAGCAGGAGCCCTCAGGGCTGTGTGCTCAGCCCATCAAGGTTCACACTGATGACCACCCACTGTGCAGCTGCCATTGTAGCCGAACCACATCATCAAATTCACTGATGATACAACCGTGGTGGGTCTGATCAGCGGTGGAGATGAGGCTGCTTACAGAGAGGAGATAGAACAGCTGACGGACTGGTGCAGAATCAACAACCTGTCTCTGAACGTCGACAAGACTAAAGAGATGGTTGTTGACTTCAGGAGATCACGCTGGGACCACACTCCACTTATCATCAACACTCTTCACCTGGAGATGGGTCCAGGAGCACCAAGTTTCTTGCGTTCACATCACTGACAACCTCACGGTCCTCAACACCAGCTCCATCACAAAGAAAGCCCATAGCTCTCTACTTCCTGCGCAGACTGAGCAAGTCATCTCCCACTGTCCTCAACACCTCTACAGAGGAACCACAGAGCATCTGAGAGCCACATTTATCACGCTGGCAGGAACTGCAACGCCTTAGACCACAAGTCTCTACAATGGGTAGGTGAGAATAGCTGAGAAGATCATTAGGATCTCTGCCCTCTGGGTACAGGACATTTTCACCACTCCGCTGCATCCGCTAGCCACCAGCATTGTGATGATCCTCCCACCCATCCCTAATACTCTCTTCTCCTGCCGCCCTCGTGTCTCCAGCACGGGCCTCCACTCTTCCCAAGGATGGAAACAGTTTCTTCCCCGCCAACAGACCCTAAATCCTGGGTAAACCGCCAATGAACTCTTAAACCCAGTCCATCCTGTATTTATTTATTTATCTCTGTGTTGTACTTTGATCAGAAATTCAGAAACACTGCTCCACCACACTGCCACACTGTGATCTACCTGGGCTGCTTTGTTCCACAACACTGCAGCCCTCCACGGATGAATTGTACTGTCTGTCACGCCGCCTGTTGTTGTCTGTCTTGTCTGCACTTGTTGCCCTGTATAGCCTTATGTTGTCTTGTGTCTATTTGTCTTTGTGTCTTGTCTTGTGTGTGTAGCAATTGCGGGTCCTTGAGGAACGTTATTTCGCTTTCACTGTAAAATGTGCATATGGCTGAAATGACAATAAAATCCTGTTTGATCTGGACTGACTTGACTGGAACAAAAACTGCAGGACTGTATAACTGTAACACTGTAAAAGTGTAACATTGTTTAGCTGTAAAACTGTCACATTTACAGCATTTAGCAGACACTCTTATGTCCAGAGCTAATTTACATGTCCTGGATTACAGGGGATGTCCCCTGAGACAATTTGTGGTCGTTTCAGGGACAATTCTACCAGTGGTGGTAGTGCCAGAGGTGGTTTCGAACCTGGGACCTCTTGAGCCACAGGCCCATAGGCAAGTATCCTACCACTAGACCACCACCACCCTAACATTGTATAGCTGTAACTCTGTAGAACTGTAACACTGTAGAACTGTAACAGAGTAGAGTCGTAACACTGTATACCTGTAACACTATAGAGCTCTAACACTGTAGAATCTGGTAACACTAGACCTGCAACACTACAGAGCCCCAACACTGCAGAATTGTAACACTGTGACTTGTGTAACACTATAGAGCCCCAACACTGTAGAATCTGTAACACTGTAAACTTGTAACACTATAGAGCTCTAACACTGTAGAATTGTAACACTGTAGACCTGTAACACTATAGAGCTCTAACACTGTAGAACTGTATATTAACTGTAAATATTATATTATTATTTTTTTTATATTATATCTCTGTTATGTTATTATTATTTATTATATTTTTTGAACATTTTATATATTGTGTTATGGTGATATATTTTATTACACTTTTTAAATATTTTATTATATTGTGTTATGTGGTGATATATTTTATTATATTTTTAAAATATTTTATTATATTGGGTTATGTAGTGATATATTTTATTATATATTTTTTAAATATTTATTATATTAAAAAGTTATGTGTTGATATATTTAATGTATTTTTTAAAATATTTTATTATTGTGTTATGTGGTGAAATATTTTATTATATATTTTTTAAATATTTTATTATATTGTGTTATGGGGTGATATATTTTATTATATTTTTAAAATATTTTATTACATTGCTATGTGGTGATATTTTATTATATATTTTTTAAATATTTTATTATATTGTGTTATGTGGTGATATATTTTATTATATATTTTTTTATATTTTATTATATTGTGTTATGTGGTGATATATTTTATTATATATTTTAAAATATTTTATTATATTGTGTTATGTGGTGATATATTTTATTATATATTTTTTTATATTTAAATTATATATTTATATATTTTATTATATATTTTTTATATTTTGTATTATATTGTGTTCTGTGGTGATATATTTTATTATTGTTATTTTATTATATTGTGTTATGTGGTGATATTTTATTATTTATTTTTTATATTTTATTATATTATATTATGGTGATATATTTTATTATATATTTGTTAAATATTTATTATATTGTGTTATGTGTGGTGATATATTTATTATTTATATAAGTTTTTTATATTATTATATTGTGTCTGTAGATATATTTTATTATATTTTTTAAAATATTTTATTATATTGTGTTATGGTATTATATGGCTATATGCTTTATATTTTATTATATTGTGTTATGTGGTGATATATTTTGTTATTTCTTTTAATATTTTATTATATTGTGTTATGTGGTGATATATTTTATTATTTTTTAAAAATTATTTTATTATATTGTGTTATGTGGTGATATATTTTATTATATTTTTTAAAATATTTTAATATATTGTGTTATGTAGTGATATATTTTATAATATTTTTAAAAATATTTTATTATATTGTGTTATGTGGTGATATATTATTATTTTTATATTATACCTAGTGGTTCGGGCGTTGGCTACTTGA
>JABMDN010000455.1:12500-25000 GCA_017165825.1 Hepsetus odoe
TATTCCTTAATGTTTGTTTATCCTCCAACAGCAGCGCATTGATTCGCTGAGGCTCCTCCCCTGCTGCCAGCGGCGCGCGTGCGTAATGAGGCCCGCTCTCCCGCGCGCCCGTGTGCGCGTGCGTGTGTGTGTGTGTATATATAAACGCCCCTGAAACACCTCCAGTCTGCAGCACGAGCCCGCAGCCGCGCGCGAGACACAGTCCAAGTGGAGGAGAGAGAAAAAGTGAAAGCGCAACGTTCAGAGTTTCTCTTCTGTTCTGATTGGCTGAGACGGAGAGAAGGAAGGAGGAGTGGAGGAGGAGAGAGAGAGGGGGCAACATCTCCCGGTCGGTTACCTCCGGAAGGCGCAGCCCCCGACGTGTTGTTTGCTATTTTTTTTTTCTCCCTCTTTCCTAAAGTGAATAGGAGAGAGAGAAGGAGTGCACGAGCTCGGGTGATGCAGCTGGAGAGCCTGGTGGTCGGAGGGGCGGGTGAGGGTCCCGTGCCCCTGCCGCTGCCCCTGCCCAAGCCTTCTACCCGCCGCTGCCCTCCGCGGACAGCGCGGCGGCCAGTCCGGAGCCGGACAGCGGCAAGAAGTACGGAGGGAGCGCCGCGGGAGGAGGAGGAGCGGAGGGTGACCCGGGCGCCAGGAGCCCCCCTCCGTCCAGCACCGGCTCCGGGACCAACAGCGGCTCGAGCGCGGCGCGCGAGGAGCAGGACGCGGGGCAGGACGCGCTGCCCGCGCGGCGCTACGGCGCGGAGGACCTGCTGTACTTCGGCGCGCAGGAGCCCGTCAGCTGCTCGCTCTTCCCCTACGGCGGCGGGGGCGCGCAGGGGGCCGCGTGCTACGGCGGCTCGGGCGCGCCGTCCCGTTACACGTCGTCCTCCTCGTCCTCCTCGTCCACGTCCTCCTCCTCGTCCTCCTCGCTCCACTACGGCCCCGTGCCGCTGCCTCCGCACGCCGTCTCCGGCTTCCCGTCCAGCGTGTGCGCCAGCCGCGGCCAGTTCCCGCCACCGCCGCCGTCCCACGCCGCGGCCGCCGCCGCCGCCGCCTACCAGTTCGCGCACGCGCAGGGGCCCGCGTGCCTCTACCCGTCCTACCCCGGGACCCAGCGGGCGCAGGTGTACCTCTGCAACCGGCCGCTGTGGCTCAAGTTCCACCGACACCAGACCGAGATGATCATCACCAAGCAGGGCAGGTGAGGCGCGCGCGGGACCCCCTTAACATATCAATAAACACAGTAGTGAGACACCCGCGGGCGGGACCCCGCGCGCACCATCTGGAGGGGTGAAGATCTTCAGCACCTTCAGATTCACTGTTTGGTTTCTGGGGAAAAAAAATTTAAATTCACTGATTAACGAGCGATTCGAGACAGAATAATAATAATAACAGTAATAATAATAATAATAATTTTATTATGTTTTATTGTTATGATTTTCGTTCCTTTAAGAACAGGTGTGGTTACTATGGTGACCCTCCGGAGCAGAAACGTCCTGATTACGGGATTTAAAAACGCGCTGATCCTCCGGTTATTGATCCGAACCTCTCAAACCGGAAACGATCCGGATCCGTGCGGAATTAAGGAGTTTATTACTGACGGGGTTTTCCTCTCGGTTTGCTTTAAATGCTCGTATTTCCAGAGAGGCTTGACATGCGCGTTAAAATCGGGACTTTTATTTATTTGATTTCATTTCTTAAGTCTTTTTCTTTCTCTCTCGATTCCAGAAGGTGTTTAGAAAAATTTTGAGAAAAAAAAGTAATTTGTCAAAAGAAAATTGACTTTTATTTAGTGATTTCGTCTGGGGAAAATAATAAATAAATACATAAATAAAATAAAAAAACACAAATGAACCAATAAATAAATAAAGCCCAATCTTTAAAAAAGTTTGATCTGTCTGTCTGTCCATTTAGAAAATCAGAAACTGTAAGAAACGAAAGTTTTAGTCATTTTATTTGGAAATGCTGAAAAATGAAAGAGTTTGGATTGATTTTGTTTTATTAAACATCTATACTGGTGTGTGTGTGTGTGTGTAGGCGCATGTTCCCCTTCCTGAGCTTCAACATCACCGGTCTGAGTCTGACTGCGCACTATAACGTCTTCGTGGAGGTCGCGCTCGCGGACCCCAATCACTGGCGCTTCCAGGGGGGTAAATGGGTGACCTGCGGCAAAGCGGACAACAACATGCAGGGTGAGGAGACCACACACACCCTCACACACACACTCTCACACTCTCACACTCAAACACACACTCGTACACTCTCACACACACACACACACACACACACACTCGTACACTCTCTCTCTCACACACACACACTCTCACTCTTGAACGACATGCACGATTCTGCACTTTTAGTTTCTTCCCTCGTGCAGTAAACAAAAAAAAAAAAAACAAAGTGCGCCAGAGCGGCTTGAACGAAACCCCAACAGCAGCTCGACTCGGGTGTGACTCTTTGTTGTTTGTTTTTTTTTTCCTTCAGCCCAAGGCTTTAACTGTGTGTGTGGTAATTCGCTCTGGTCTTTGTTGCGAGAAAAATCTAAAGCTGAGAGATGCAAACACACACACACACACACACACGCGCGGAGTGAAAAGCGCTCTCGCACTCCTTCATCTGTTCTTCCTCTCTTGTCCTCCTTTACAAAAACTCAATCACCATCAATAAATTACTGCCGCAAAAAACAAAAAAAAAAACATCCCCGTTTGTTTTCCTCCGCGCGCTCCGGCCGAGAACGGAAGATGAACCGAGCAGGCGGAGGAGTGCAGACTGACTCGGGCTTAAAGAGGGAAATCGGCTCCGGTTCAGACCTGTTCGATCACAGTTTTACAAAAACCCGAGACTCCGAGTCCGGATCAGCCTTCGGTCTGAACTCCTCCTGATCCGCGATCGCTTTGATCTCGAAACGGCGCGGAGACACGCGCGCAAAAGCGTGTTTTGTGGGAAATTCGAATTGTTTTTTTACTGAAACGCGGTGTAAATGAAAGTCGAATCGAAACCGAAAGATGGTGAGAATGTGTGAAGAAATCGTAAGGAACGAAAAAGCGAGTTTATCCGACGAAATGATGCCTTCAAGATGAATTATTACACGTTTTCAAACAATTAAGAATATAATTTTATTTGGAAAATAAGGGCTTATTTGTAACCCTTTTTCTCACGAGCACTTCAGCCCTGTAGCTCTCTCTTCCTCACTTGCTGAGCTTTAAGGATTTAGATTTATTTATTTTATTTCTGTAAGGCTTTAGTATTTTATTTTGGCTTTTAATGAAATGATTCATTTTAACTGGCGGTCATTGCTGGTAAGGGGGGAGGGGGAGGGGGAACCGGAGATGCTCAGAGTGTCTCAACCTGCGTGGGCTCAAAGTGTGAACATCTCATTTATTTATCATGCAGGCTGGAAAAGAAGAAGAAGAAAAAATCAGAGGCTTCTTACTTTTGCTCTTCTTAATTCTTTGCATTCAGGTCTTGGCTTTATGATCATCATTTTCTTATTTAATCTTCTCCTCTTTCTTCCAAAGGGGAACAAGATGTACGTCCACCCTGAATCTCCCAACACAGGAGTCACTGGGATGAGGCCAGGAGATCTCCTTCAGCAAGCTGAAGCTCACCAACAACAAAGGAGCCAACAACAACAACACCCAGGTGATCCAGAGACCTTCTGCACCTAAAACCACACTAGTGTTGACCTTAACGCTCACAAAGCAGGACAGTCTTGGGGGCAAGGGGCGTCTCTGCCAAACCCTACGTGAAGATCTGCAGTGAAAACCAAAAAACAGCTCGTTCAGATGTTTCTACAGTGTAGGAGTTCCTGCAGATCTTCTCTCAGGGAAGCTGGAATGAAGGGGTCTGTCTTTGATGAAGGTGATATGTTGGGGACTTAAGATTTTTAAAAAGTCACACTTTGAGAATCTGTTTAAATTCAGGAGAAAAACTATCATCTTCATCTCCCCCATGCTGCTTCCTAATCCAGTTAGACTGGACCAAGTCTGCTCTTTCTGCATAAGCTTGAAGTTTGGTTTAGTTTTGGACGAGGACACGCTCAGAAATGAAAATTGTGGCAAAGTTCTTACTGCTCAGGCCTAATCTTCCTGGACAGACTAGGCTGGACTAAATGTCCTACATAAGACACGATGCAAGGGTAAGGAATGTCCTGGAAACGTCTTGAGCACCAAGGGTGCTTTGGTCCAAATAAGGTGACTCTGGGCAGGTTCACAGCTCATAATTTACCTACAAGACATTTAGGGGACGCCCTTGTCCAGAGCGTCTCCATTACCTGGCGCTGTCCTTGAAGTAGCTCTGGGGTTAAGGGTCTTGCTCAGGTTGGTAGTGCAGGTGGGATGTGAACCTGTAAGCTTGCGGTCCATAGGGGAGTGTCCTAGATCTAGACCAGCACCAGAATGTTGTCGTCATGGATTGTAGCTGAGCTTGGCCCCTGATGGGACTGCGTTGAGGAGTTTGAAAGAGTGTCAAGAACGAGAGCAGATCGTTAGGTGGGGTTGAGCTGATGGTGATGTGGGTGAAGCAGAGTCTGCACTTCATCAGTCTTCTTCTGGCCTTCCGTGGTGGTTTGACACCTTCAAGTGCGAGTGCCTGCGTTTGTCTTGCAGCATCCGATCCGTCCTGCAGCCTTTGCACAATGTGTGTGTGTGTGTGTGTGTGTAGCAATGTTTTTGGCCTACGCTGTGCAAGTGTGTGTGCCATCTTGTATCATTTTGACAAGGTTCGCTCTCCATTCTGTTGGCTTTTCGATCTGCCCACCAGGCTTCCTAACGGTAGACTTTCCTGTTTTCGTGCAGATGATTGTCCTGCAGTCCCTCCATAAGTACCAGCCCAGGCTGCACATCGGTGGAGGTCAGCGAGGACGGTGTGGAGGACATGAGCACAGAAGCTAAAACCCAGACCTTCACTTTCCCAGAAAACCAGTTCATCGCGGTCACCGCTTACCAGAACACAGACGTAAGCGAAACACAATCTGCTGACCGCCTTTGCTTCCTTCCTTCAGCCGATTGGTTAAAAACTGTCTTTTTTGTTTTTTCCAGATCACACAGCTGAAGATCGACCACAACCCGTTTGCTAAAGGCTTCCGAGATAACTATGACTCGTAAGTGTCTCCTGAGCGAAGGCCTGACTGCGGCCTATTGCACCAACACTCTATCGTTTTCTTGTCTTCCCACTCCTTCCCAACTCTCTCTAGATCCCCGTGTTCTAGATGGCTTCACAGAACCACCTTGACGTGTCTCTCTCTCTCTCTGTCCTCTGTAGGATGTACACGGCCCCCGAGAGCGACAGGCTGACCCCGTCCCTCACCGACTCCGCCCTGCCCAGCAGATCGCTCGCGCCGTTATTTATGCAGCCTTTCTTCCAGGACCAGTTTATGAACAACCAGCCGCAGAATCACCGTCTGTACGGGGGCGAGCGGGCTGTCCCTCAGACCAACGGTCTTCCTGTCCCCGCAGGTCGACGCACTAGCCGCCCTCTCCTCCCGCCGCCGCTGGTTCGTCCAACAGGGTGGCGCCTCGGCCAAGCTCGACTTGACCTACGACACCGGCCTACCCGCCTCCAGTCTCCTGCCGTACGGGATCAAACCCCTGCCCCTGCAAAGCCCCCATGCGCTGGGTTACTACCCAGACTCCTTCGCTTCCATGGCGGCGGCCGGTTGGGGCACCAGCCGGAGCGCCAGCTACCAGAGGAAGATGACCACCGGCTTGCCCTGGTCCCCCAGGCCCAGCCCGCCGGCCTTTTCAGACGACCCGCTGGCCGTTAAGGATAAGCTGCACGATGAGGCGTCCGCAGGGTCGGTGGGCGGCAGCGGGGTGTGGGGGCTCGACACGACCCCGGGCCTCAAACCCGTGGACTCGAGCGACTACGCCATGGTGGTGTAAAAGACGCCGCTTGTCCCCTGGAGGGTCCAGCACGCACGCCCCGACTATAGCGGCGCGACCTGAGCGCTGAGGAATACAGCAAGGAGCATCCTAAAGGCCTGGGCTACTACGCTTTTTACACCAGCCCCTAAACTAAACATCCCCATGCATTAATATTCTCTCTTTCTCTCTCTCACCCCTCTCTCTCTCACTCTCTCTTTTAAAGTGCTTTGCCCTTTTTTTAATTTTAATTTTTTTTTCCATTCATTTCTTTAAATCCAGGTGCCAAAGCTGTGCGCTCCTGTTTCGGTGTTGATGATTCAGTTCTGCTGGTTTGTGTAAAATGGGAGAGGGGTTTTTTGGGGAGGGGGAGGGGGTTTCTTTTATCTTTTTAAAAGCATTCTGCTGGTTTTAATCTTTTTTTAAATATATATTATATATATAAAAAAATCAATGTTTTTTTCTTTCTCTCCTTTAATTTAAGACCCCTGGTTGTACAGTATTTGTGCACTTTAGATTGTGATGTATCTTGTATAAATTGTCTACATGGCACTGGTATGAGATGTGTAATAAAATGTGCTTTTCCTAAAAACCCTTTTTAAGTCGTCTTTTATAAAAAAAAAAAAAATAATTATTGGCAGTAAAATTACTTTTTCACTGCGTTTTTTTCATGATCTTCCCTTTAGGTTTCCTTCTTCGGTTGTGCCGTTTCTTGTTCAGATTTATCTTTCTGCTTTTCCAAGTTCAGGCTCGTTTTAAATATGCTTCTGTTTATTTTTATTTTTTTGTACTTTTTTTTTTAGAAATTTCCAATAAAGTTAGTATTTTAAAAATGTATTTAATTTTTTTTACATATTTAAAGAAGCCTCAGTGCATGAAAGATTTTGGCCTTATCTGGGATTTGTTGAATTTTAAATAATTTTAATCTGCAGATTTGGACAATTTGTGATGAATGTCCTCCACGTCTAAATATATTAAATGTGTTTGTGTACTTTTAAAAAATGAATTTTTTATTTATTTATTATATTTAATTAGATCATCTCCCAGATCTAGGTTTAATCTATAGATTCGTATTTAATAAAGACTGATTATAGAACATTTAATAAGTTCTGTATCAAACACACACAGTCTCATGTTTCTGGTGAAACTGGACCAAGAATAAAGCACCTCTATTCCTTCATTTTTCTTTTTCATTCCCTTATTTAATTTTTCTTTTCTTTTCTTTTTGAGAAAACCAGATGGGTGGTTTGGTTCTGAATAAAATCTCTCAGAAGAGTCTCCCTGCTGTTTAACCCTCTGATCACTGGATCCCTTTTACTCCTCTAACTTCTCAACATCTCGGTTCTTCAGTGTAACGTCTCAACATCATCTCATTCCCTCAGCGTAACTTCTCAACATCATCTTAAACCTTCAGGGTAACATCTCAACATCATCTCAGTCCTTCATCTTTACATCTCAAATCATCTTTAGGGGTTCGGATTAAGATTTAAATTTAATGTTGGGGTTAGATTTACTAGAATATTTTCAAAAAAACTTTCATTTGAGCATCTTTCACATCTTTAAACATCACATGGATGTTTCAAATAAATTGTCACTCAGTAATGAAAAGTGCAGCATTTTGAATAGAAAAATGTTTCTCCACTGCCACCGAATCAAAATAAAGACCAGAACCAGGAAATAAAAACAAGCACCAGGATATGAAGACCAGAATTAGGAAAATAAAGATCAGAACCAGGAAATAAAAACAAGCATCAGGATATAAAGACCAGAATTATGAAAATAAAGATCAGAACCAGGAACTAAGGACCAGAATTATCAAAATAAAGATCAGAATGAATAAATAAAGATCAGAACCAGGAAATAAAGAGCAGAATTATGAAAATAAAGATCAGAATGAATAAATAAAGATCAGAACCAGGAAATAAAGACAAGAAGGAAGTGAAATGTGGGGAAAATGAATCAGGAAAAGATCAGAACATTAGAAACTCTTTGTGAAGTTTCATCAAACGACTTTCTGAGTGTAAAAGGAGATGCTTTAAAACCAGGCTGAACCCCAAAGCCTGTTCTGAATCTCCTCTCTTCTTCCAGAATTTTTTTTAATCAGTCTCTCCTCATCAGTAAATCCCATTTGAGCTGAACTGATGGTCTGGTATTTTTAAGTCTAATGAATTCTGCTGCTCAGACTCTGACAGAAAGCGACGACTCTGACTAATCTCCACTTAACACCTTCTAATGATGCCGAGCTCCTGGTTGCACTGGCCTCCCCGCCTGCCTGTCGGGCTGCAGGAGGAGGGGTGGATAGGGCAAAAGAGGAGGGGTGGGGAGGGGGTATGGCAGGGGGTGTTAAAGTTAAAACCCGAGGTGTATCGGGGGGGAGGGGGTTAAATCAGAAGAGTATCAGGGGCAATGGGGCCTAAGGGGCATCACAACAAATCTGCTACATGATCTTCTGTGAGGCCTTTTACTCTCCCATCTGTCTGTCTGCCTGTCTGTCTGTTTATCTATCCAGCTATCTATACATCACTGAAGTCGATGCTAGAAGCAGGAAAAATTTACAAGTTTGAGGACCTGAGGGACAAATTGAGATGAACCGGATCACAACATGTCCAGCACGTCTGGACTTGTTCCCGACAATGTTCCTGGTGTGGAGTGGGCAGTACTGACCAAAAGTTCTCCAAGGAAGGAGAACCGGAAGGAACCAACTGGGTGATCAAGTCTGGGCGGTGAAAACAAATCTGTCTGGTTCCACAGAAGAGCTGCTGAAAAAGTTCTGGGTCTGATAGAAAGGTGTCAGAAGACAGTGCAGCTGTGTATGGGGCTGCAGACTAGTCCAGAGTATCCATTCTGTCTCCTGTCCTCCATAGAAAGCTCCTCCAGTGGACATCTGAACTGGAATGTGGAGCGATGGAAGATTATAGGCCGGTTCTGATGGTTCATGTGGACGGCCGGGTGCGTGTACCTTCCAGGGTATGAGACGGCAGCAAGATGAACTATGTGAAGGCAGTGGAGACAGTGTGACACTCCAGACAATGGTCTGCTGGGAAACCTTGGGTCCTGCTTCCATTTTGACACCTAAACATTGCTGCAGACCAAGCTTCCCCCTTCATGATGATGGTGTCCCCTAATGGCAGTGTCCTCTCTCAGCAGGATAATGTCTCTGCCACACTGCACATACTGTGCAGGAACCAACTTCGTCCATCTTAGTCCAATCCAGCATCTGTAGGATAAACTCGTCCATGGACACACCTTCCAACTTACAGGACTTAAAGGATCTGGAACCACAGCTTCGGTGGGAAAATGGAGTCCAGTCATGGGAAAGCGCTTGTTTTGGAGCAGGTGGTTGAATGTTATGACTGACTGGGGTAAAAGTTTTGGTTTTAACCTGGAAATGGAGGACGTGACCTGAATTAGCTCGTCTCACCCTCAAAAGCTTGCAGATCCAGGACACACAGGACAAACTGGACATCGGCACAAAAGCCTCGGATTTCATTCAGTGACGCTGGAGCCGACTGCTTGTCCTCGAATCATTTGTCCAGGCTATTTTCATGGGACAATCCTTTGCAATATTAAACCCAGTGAGTCTTGAAGACATTTGTCCGCTTCCTGCATCACAGAGCCTCCACTTTCAGCCATCTTGGCCGCCTCTCTCCAGATGCCTAACGATTTCCTGCTCGTTTAGCGAGCGGATCATGTGCTGGAGCGCAGAGACACCAGTGAGGGACAACAGGGAGGTGGACGCTTCTCAGCTTCAACAACAAAGTCGATACAATGCGAGGCTTTAACACCCGTTCATGCAAGAGCTACAGTAATCAATACAGTCTTTCACTGTCCTCTACATGGAAACATGCATCTGATGTAAACGAGAGAGAGAGAGAGAGAGAGAGAGAGAGAGAGAGAGAGAGAGAGAGAGAGACAGACAGACAGACCTGGAAGAAAATTAAGACAATACATATAAAACTGGCTGCTTTCTACAAACTTTTGTTCACATGTTCTACAAATAATACAATTTTTTTGAAGTATTGACAGAAATTATAAAACCTAAAAATGTGCCCCAACATTCACAGGCCACATTTCCTGCTTTCATTTTATTAAATGTTAAAGTAAAAACTACTAGCATGTATTAACTTTCATATTTTCAGCTCTTCCTTTCAGCAGGGCGATGGACGAATGAATGGGTTTATATAATGTCAGAATTTCATTTTATTAATTCAAAGTCACTTGGATCCAAAATCCATCAAATCAAAGTGAGGTGAAGGAGAAGGTATCACTTTTAATTTTATTTGATACATTTTTCCCTCGTTTCACTTTGATTTGATTGATTTTGAAAAAATCTTTCATGAAAATGATCAATTAAAAAGCTCCTTATCATGAAAGGCTCATGATTTGTTGGATTTTTAACTGCTCTCATTTCCTGAGAATCAAGGAGAGACTTTTATGGGAATTGAATTTTCTGTTGAACTCCACTGTGACCATGAACTCCGCTGATAACATCTGGGTTCTGCTTCTTCTTTTCTTTTACTTTGGAGACGTGACAAAGTGTCTTGGACGGGTCTCACTGACAGTGAGCAGTTTAATCTTTTTTTATCAGTTTAGGCCGAAGTGAGAAGATTGTAACAGTTCAGAGTATTTTTGTGGATCAAGTGCGTCTGTTTTTGACTGTGGTGAGAGAGAGAGAGAGAGGAGAGAGAGAGGGAGAGAGAGAGAGGGAGAGAGAGAGATAGAGAGAGAGAGAGAGAGAGAGAGAGAGAGAGAGAGAGAGACATTATTGATATGACACATCCACGTAACAAGACGAGTGTGAAAGATACGGTGTTACTTTGAAAAGAGGAAGCTCTGTGTGTAGCGTAGGGACCAACTCTGTCTTTTTCATCTCCTTTCGTGTCTCCCTGTTTGCTCCAAATGCCATTTTAGCCGTAAGGCGTCTCCACAGCACAGCTCTATTTCTTCCTGTCCTCTGCATCTTCCTTTTTCACGCCCGCATTTCCTCTCTATCCATAAACCTCCTGTTTGTCCTTCCTCTGCTCCTCTTTCCCTGAAGTTCCATCCTCAACATCCTTCTCTTGACATGCTCCTCGTCTCTCCTCTGGACATGTCCAGACCTGTGCTGTCTTGCTTCTCTTGCTTTGTTTCCACGCCGTCCAACCTGAGCTGGCTCTAATCCCGTCCGTCCTGTCCCTCCTGGAAGCAAATCCCAGCATCTTTGACTCTGATGCCTGACGTCTTTTCATCACCACTGAATGATCCATTTTCATCGTTATTCTCTGTCTTTGTTGTTTCTTTCGATTTTGAATTGTAGGTCTTTCTATAGTCACGTCCTGCTGCTGTGGGAGAGTCGGGGACATGGACAGTGAGGAGTTTTGGACCTGAAGATGAGACATTTCTAGAGATAAACAGATAAATCATTAATATCAGTACTTATATAAATTAACTGGTTATTATTATTATAATTATTATTATTATTATTATTATACAACAGCTGCTTTTTTCACTTTTATTGAAAGCTCTAGGCATCGTCTACCAATTAAAACACACAAGGACCGTTCTTTTGGGAGAGACAGATGGAAAAGAGAAGTGTATCAAAGGTACTTTTCTATTCATTTATTCTCTTCCTTCGCTCAGGGCTGTTTATTCTGGGTGCAAGATTGAGAATAAATCAGTGTGTGATCTCTTATTCCCCCATACACACACACACACACACACACACACACACACACACATTCACCTTGTTCTTGACGATGGGAGTGTCTGAATCATTTATGCACATTATACAGGATTACTGACGCATAAAGACAAACATACACACATACAGCGTATGAATAAAAAAATAATCAAATAATAAGATTAAAATCTCTCCATACATTCCTGAACACACACAGACACACACACACACAGAGTCCAGTCCCGTCTAGTGTCCTGCATTGCACTGTGTGTCCACAGCTGAATCGGCTTGAGTGCGCTTGTCCGTATGTATGTGTGTGTGTGTGTGTGTGTATGTGTGTGTATGTTATGGGTCAGTAGGGTGTGAGTAATAGGTCGGGGGCCGCCGGTGGCCCCCCAGTCCCCAGCTCAGCCCTGCACTTAACACACTGAATTGATTTCAGACACCCCTCACCATCCTCAGAGGGGAAAAGGCTGTGCCACCAGTGACCCCCCCTAAACACACACACACACACACACACACACACACACACACACACACCTCCTGTACACCCTCGCCTCACTGCTCAGCCTCAGGTTGTGTGAAACAGTGCCTCCAAGTGGTTCCTGTTGAGAACCTCAAAGCAACATGGCACCACAAGTGTACATCCCCTCAGTCAGGTTCCTAAGAGGTTCTAGGAAAGGCCTTTCATCTGAAAAAAAGATCTTTAAACATGTTCCCGACTCAGATCTCTCAGTTTTTTATTGGGCTAAAGTTGTTCTTTTACTAAAAAAACTCCAGATCGTTCCTTCTGGACACTTTCTAACTCAGTGTGGAGTCTCTCTGAAACCCGTGGAGCCAAGAAAAGAGCTCTGAGAAACTGTGAGAGCTTTACAGTTTTATCACGAATGAATACGCTTTTACCATGAAATCTTCTAAGGAAAAAAGTTCTGCTAGAAAAAGGACAGTCAGGCTCTAAGCGTCCGCCATCAAAATGATTAAATGCTAGAAAAAGGGACCAA
>JABMDN010000457.1:353-24539 GCA_017165825.1 Hepsetus odoe
ACACACACACACACACTCACTCACACACACAGTTTATCATCTTCAATCCATCTGATGTGCATGTCTTTGGATGATGGGAGGAAAAATGAGCACATTGAGGAAACCAACAAGAACACAGAGAGAACATACAAACTCCAAACAGAAAGAACCTGGAATGTCTCACCGAAGAATCAAAGCCAGGACCTTTTTTTGCTGTGATGCTACAGTGCTATCATCCAGTGCACTGGATGAACCACTTTACCGCCCCTACATAACACCAGACCCTAACCCTAACCCTAACACTCAGTTATAGTACAAGGTGTTTGGGAGATATTTGGGATAACAATCATGTTGCTCATTGCTTTGCCAAAAAAACTGCAGCCGAAGATAAATTATAGACAAAACAATCCTCATTTCAGTCATTCAGTAACACTCAGTTTACTGTCATTTACTGAAATGAATACAGTCTATAGTAAAGTAAATATACTGCAGTGATGTACAGCTGACAGTATGATGATGTATGAAGTTTAAAATTATGTTCTTACAGACAGCAGGAAATTGGAGCTCATCATCAAGTGTGGAATCTGAATCTGTATGTTTGAGCATCACTCTCTCTCAGGTCAGTGATTCTCACACTACTCTCATTCTGGGAGATCTGTATGAACTGCACTCGTCCCTGATACTCCTCCTCCTCTCTCACATCCACAGGTTCAACACCAGTCTGCTCTTTAATGAACCACACTGATTTATTCACTGTGTGTCCTTCAGGGTGTTTATAAGAGCAGGAGAGATCAACTGATGATCCTTTCAGAGCACAAACACGTTCAGCAGTGTAAGTTACACTCCAGCACTCTTTACCCAGCACACCTGAAACATAGTCAGTTACATTTTCACTAAAAGTCTTTTTCAGCACTTCTGTATGAAGCACCTCTTTAAATTACTAATTCACTCTGAGATGATTGAGCTTTTGAAAGTAAAACTTATAGAAAGTAAAGAATTTAAAGTTTAACAGGAAGTGACTGTGTGAATGAACTTTTGTAGAAACATTTGTTGATAAATGGTCATTAAAGTTATTCTACCAGAAGCTAAAGTTAGAGCTGTGCTTTAGATTTACACTGACTGACACTTACACACTGGAGGAGAGCGGTGATATTTACTGCTGCTGTACTCCTGACAGGAGTAACTGCCTTCATCTGATGATCTGGTGGAGTCGAGCAGAATCGAGGCATCAGATTAACGTGTCCAGTGTTCTCCATTCCTGAACCAGTAGTAGTAAATCTGTCCTCCAAGACTGCAGGTGGAGCTACACTTCAGTTTCAGCTCCTTCTGTCCTACAGTGTCAGGATCCACCTTCACCTGCAGCTCCACACACACACACACACACACTATAACTGCAAACCACATTCAAACTCTGGATGAGTTTAGGTGAATGAGTATGTGTTTAAAATGAAGATAATAATAATAATTATTAACCTGTAACAGTGAGATTAACTCCAGATGAGTCTGATATCCAGTCACTGCTTGATGTTTTAAATCTGAAGTTATAAACTCCAGAGTCTGTCACTCTCACATCTGTTATGGTCAGATCACAGTTATTACTCCATGTGCTTTCAGAAACAGACCACCGTGTGCTTTCAGAGTTTTGTGGATCTTTCTTCAGGACTCGTTCTTTTCCATCAGAGTTCTGGATCTGATACCACTCTCTCTCTCTGACTGTGGAGGAATCAGGTTTTGTGAAACTGCAGGAGATTTTTACTGTTGATCCAGTAACAACACAGAGACTCTGAGAGGAGAGAGTTACACTGGACTGAGCCTGAACTCCTGTAACACACACACACACACACACACACACACACACACACAGTATATATAAAACGCACAACATTGAATACAGAATTGAAAATCAGACCTTTTGGGTGAAGAATGCTGTTTATAAATAACAGAGTTATTTACTTTACTTTGCAAAGTTTTTACTTTACTGAGTTTCTTTCCTGAAATCCAGCTGCTCAGTGTTGTTCAGTCTAACTTCTAGTGTAAATACATGATCAATAACAAAATTTACACCTAAACTCAAAAGTAGTATCCAAAACTGATCCTAAACTCAACCTCTGTATCCAAACCTGATCTTAACCTGTTTTGTGTTCCAAATTGTAAAACTGGTACACAGAACAGTATTTTTTCATGAAAATAAAAATATAAAAAATAAATAAATCAATAAATGATTCTAAAAGTACAAAATCCTGTTGAATATATGAATTAGATTTTTTGGAACAGGTGAACTGCAGGTCCAGAGAGCTTAGTTTCTTCTGAAATGATTGTGACGTTTCAGTGCCGGTATAGGCCGCCCTACTCTGATTGTGCACACCTGGGCATTGGGTGACAGGTGTGCCTCATCATAAGCCCCAATGAATCAGAGCAGGGCGCTGGTCATGCTGTGTGTTCACCTCTGTGTTTACTTCTGTTACCTTTTACACATGGAGTTTTCAGTGTTTACTTTACTGTGCACTTATTTTCTGCTATTAAAGTTCAGTTCGAAGCTCTCGGCTCTGCGTTTGTCACAGGTGAGGGCACCCTGTTCTGACTGAGCACACCTGAGCTCATGAAGGCACAGGTGTGCCTCATCGGGGCTGACTATTTAAGCCCTGATGAGTCAGAACAGAGCGCGGCTCATTCGTTAGGCTCAGCCTACACGTTATGGTGGTATTTGGTAATCTGGGTAACTTGGTTTAGGCTGCAGTTCCTTGGTTTTAGTTAGAACTGCAGTCCATGGTTTTTGTATATATATATAGATAATAAAGTTATGATTCGAACTCCTGGCTCAGCGTTGGCGTCCTCCCCGCACCCCACCACCGTTACAGCATTGGTGTCCACCCTTTTCCGTTGCATTTTTTTACAAATCCTTTCACCTTTTTTACATAAAAAAAATCTTTGCAGGGTAACTATAAAGTTCAGAGCTAAATATTTTATTCAGGTTCATATTTGCTCCTGTAACATTTTTTGGTACTTTCTATCTTTCTGTTGTTTCCTGCTGTTTTCCTTTCTAGTCCTTTCTGTCTGAATGATCAGGATCATCAAAAAAAAGCAGAAATAAAAAAGTTAGTAGCACAACAGAAATCAATCTTGTGTTTCACAAACAAAAAGTCTAAAGACTATATAGTTAGACACATCCTATATAGGTATGGACAGAGACTGTGGAGGACGGACTACACTTCCTACAGAGGAAGCAGGGCTCATGTTGCCTAGCAACCTCAATAGCTACAGGTAATACCACAACTAATAAAAAAAAAAAAATTGGTAGTAATTTTTAAATGTTTTTAAATGAATGAGTGAAATGTGTGTACAGTTATTAATTAAAAAATATAAGTATTTACGTCATGAACTCAGACGACAGAAACTGAAGTCTTGTCATTTCAGTGGTTGCAGTTCAGCCCTGAGCAGTTCAGTAAGAATGGAAGTTAAAGTGATGCAGGTCCTGATTGAGAAGCTTTATGGTCTGAGGATTAAAGAAACAGTGCTCTGCTGGATTGTTCACGGTCTTCAGCAGAGTCGTTCATAAACCACAATGTTGCTCCACTTTGTCAAGTTCTTCACTTCATGCAGGCTGACATCACAGATAAGACCAAACACAACCGTGCTGTCAGCAAAACTCCACACAGGCCACACAGCTGTAGGAGTGAAGTATGTTGAGCTGGAGACCCAGAACACATCCTTGTAGAACTGTTAGACACACAGCCGCCGACTCTAATCACTGAGGGTCTGCTTGAGAGAAAGACCAGGACCTTCACAGCTCTGTGTTCAGTCCAAGATCCCACAGCATGTGAACATGTAACTTTTCTTTTTACCAAATAAAGTTGAACTGGTGGTGTAAATAGTGCACTTCTATAAAAATTTGCTTTTGCTTTTCTATCATTATAAAGACATTTATTTGGGTCCCAAAAAATGCTGAATACAGACACAAAGCACAAACTGAGGTGAGTTGAAACTCATGGTCTGTCAGAGAGAGATGGTTTTAACCACTGCTGCTGTTGTTATTCGCAACAGGGGTGTGGAAAGTTGGCCAATGGTGTGAAAACCACAGATGTCAGTTTAAAACAGTTTAATGTGGTGAATGAAGCTTTTCACTCTAGAATAGACAAACAGATGTAAGTCTAACTTGATTTTTCTACATATTTCTACTTTTAGATTTTATTGAAGGGAGTCTGTGGAAGTGTTTTTACACTATAAGGGAGTTCTGGTTAAAAAAAAAAAAAAAAAAATGTAGATCCCTTTTCTACAAAAAATATTTCTATCATATGTAAAATGAAAGAAAAAGCAGAAACATGTAGAAGTTTACCTGCCAGCAGCAGGAGCATCACAGCAGCTGTAACATCTCTTAACCTCTGGAAGGACGACATCACCCTGCACACTGCTGACACTTGGAGATCCAATAATTCTGTTAAAGTCTGAAGAAACAAATCCTGATTTGAATAAATGATGAATTAAGTTCTGTCTTCAGCTGTAAGTATTTTAATCGATGTTGAACCTGCTCACTCTTACTCGTCCTGCACTTGAAAGCTGGTGTGTTAAAAGTAAGCAGAGGACCAGAAGACTTGTTTGTGCCTTTATATTCTGACATCACGCTTCCTCTTTTAACTCACACCCTCTTCCTTTTCTAAGAACATGAATTAAATCAGCTATAGTGAGAACCTATGAGTGTATTTATTCCAGCACACTAACACTTTTAGTAAAGGCAGGATAATCCTACCTGTAACACACAGTAGGATGATCAGTGATGGGATCCTACACTAATTCTATTAAATAAGTCCACTGTCAAGATCTTGTATTAAGTTACAGGGTCTGACACACTGGAAAGAGGCAGTGCAGTGTTTGAGGGTGAGTGTGTGTGTGTGTGTGTGTGTGTGTGTGTGTGTGTGTGTGTGTGTGCTCTTTCCTTTGTATAAACTATTTAAAGCTAGGTAATTTCCTCTGTGGTTTTAAGATCTAAGTGTTGCCCATAGCAACAGCAGCAGTAGCTCAAACTAGTGATGTTAGTTAGAACATTAGGGTCCACTCACGTGTGTGTGTGTGTGTTATGATATTAAACGGATACACTACTAACTGATGTTGTAAGAAAATCTACTGCTTGTCTCTTGAGTTTGTGTTACAAAGTTTTGGTTCTCAGTTGTGTATTTCTGGATATTTTTGCTTGCTTGTCAAGAATAAAATAGTCACTGTGGTTGAATACAGTGGGACGACGCTCCCTCAGATTTGACCTTCTGTTTTGTCCTGTAAAGCAAGTCCCCGCCTTTTAAACTGACTCATGAGTGATGTGCATCTTCTAGATTAATTAGGCCTAAAGTGTAGACCATAAGTGTTAAAATTGACCAATTAGTAAAAACCTAAAAAATAAATAAATAAAGAAGCTTTCAGCAGATGTTAAAATTCTACTTTGTATGTAGTTCTGCAGAAACTCCTTCAATAAAGAGCTCCTGCAAAGAGCTTCCTGTTTCTGACTCCTCACTTAAACACATGGACTGGTTTACATTTCAGAGTCTGAGACATATCTAGCACTTCTGAAAGGACTTTACACTGTAAATGAATAAAATAGATTCATATTTTTTTCACTTCCAGCTTAATCAAACAATGATGAACAGAGTGAGGAGAAAGAGTGAAGCAGTAAGAGATGCTCATCATGCTTGTATGTATTTTATATTACGGCCACAGCTCTGGTCAGCCGCCTCGACAATGGAGGCATAGTCTAATCGGACACAGTGTCTTCAGTGTCACGTGACATTGTCTCGATCAGGAACTCCAGTGCTCACTCAGTGCTCACTCAGTGCTCACTATGTTCTCTGTTAAGTCAGTCATTTTCTGCCGCTTGTCGGGGTCGCGGGGGGTGCTGAGTCATCCCAGCTCACACAGGGCGAAGGACGGGAGACACACCCTGGACGGGGACGGCACCTTGCTCAAGGGTACCTCAGGGCAACCTATTGGGAAGGGGTTCGAACCTCCGATCCTCCGATCAGATGGCCAACACCCTAACCAATGGGCCACCGCTGCCCCTGTTAAAGCAGTTTAAAAGACAATCTTTACAAAAAGATTCAGAAAAATGTCTGTGTTCACGACGCGCCTCCTGCAGGACACAACCTGCAACTGCAGATCAGTTTAAGGTGGAACAGAAATGAAAGAGAAATGAAAAAAGTATTTGTTCACTTTATAAATCACTTTAATTGAAGTCAGAAAGAAAGTTTGAAAAACTAAATGAATATATTAGTAAAAATAAAAATTATATATATAATCTTAAAATGCAGGAATACGCACACACACACACACACACACACACACACACACACACACACACACACACAAACTTACAAACCTGCATATTATGTGTAAAGTCAAAATCAAAGTGTGTGATAGAGACCAAGTCATTGTTCCTACTGTGCAGCTCTTGGTTTGGTTCACTGTGCTGTACTGAACTTCCTCTTCTTGTTGAAGAGCGCTCGGCCGCTGGACAGTGGA
This sequence comes from Hepsetus odoe, assembly GCA_017165825.1. Lineage (NCBI taxonomy): Eukaryota > Metazoa > Chordata > Actinopteri > Characiformes > Hepsetidae > Hepsetus > Hepsetus odoe. The sequence continues at coordinate 6,834 of JABMDN010000457.1, forward strand.
GTAGAGGAGCGTCTCCTGTGCAGGAGATTGTCTGAAATGAACACTGATGTACTGAACTTCATCCTGATCTTCTGAACCTGCTGTCATTGTGGGAGAGAGATTTATTATTTTACAATAATAATTTATAGAAGTTAGAAAATTGGTCTCACAAAAAAAATTGTTTCATTCATTTTTGTCGGAAATCTCTCTTCTCTACTGTCTCAGTAAAACTCACACTATCGTTGTGTTCTTCTCTCCTGCTGCTGGCAGCTGCTGCTCTTCTCCTGAGTTTGCACAGAAACAACATCTTCACATTAACATTAAACTAGAGAATGTACATCCTGAAGAAAATGATTGAGCATCTTAAACTCAGGCATTGCTGTGGGTTTAGGATGTTTCTGCAGATGATCAACAGGACTTTGTCTGGTGTGTCATATAGTGTTCCAGGTGGTTGTTAGGATGTCACTATCTAGTTGTTAAGGTATCATATGTGGTTGCTAAGGATTTGCTAATTAGCTTATTTTAACTTATTTTAATGTTTGTTTACATGAGTTTACTGTGCAATCTCTGATGGATAAGAATTGGTTGATATGCTGCTCCAGGTGATTGCTCTCAAGCTACAGGGATATTAGTTTGTGGTTGCTAGGGTATCCCAGATTATTGTAAAGTTGTTACCAACTGGTTGATTTGGTTTCTCTGATGGTGCTAGAGTGTTGCTGGGTGTTTAATTTGTTCCAGAGATTTTTTAGGGTGCTTCTAGGTGGATGATGTTCTTGATGTTATGGAGTTATTTATTGGATTTTATGCAGCCAGGAGCTGCAAATTTAACTGCTGTGTGATCTGCATAAGACAATTAGGGCACGCTAGAGGGCGCTCTCTATCACGTATAAGGTATGTCACAGGAGGTGTTTTGGGTACGCTAGAGGGCGCTCTGTTCTGACTGAGCACACCTGAGCCCCTGCAGGCAGGTGTGCATCATTGGGGCTGACTATTTAAGCCCCGATGAGTCAGAACAGAGCGCGGCTCATTAGGTAGGTCAAACCTATGCGTAACGGGTGGTTTTGATGTAAGTGACTGGGTGTCTATGACTAAGTATAAGTAACTTAGTATAGGCCACTTAGTATCTAGGGTTAGACTGCAGTTCCTCAGTTCTAGGGTTTCGTGTTTAGAACTGCAGTCCCCGTTCCTTGTTTTTGTAAGTGTGACCAATAAAAGTATGTTCCTGGCTCCGAGCTGACGTCCCTCCGGTACCCCGCCACCGTTACAGATTCCTGATAATCTTTCTATTTTAATTGTAAATGTATGATTGTACTTTGTAATCAGTAAATGAAGAGAACAAGGTGAATTCAGCAAAAAGCTTACCTGATGGAAACGACCACTCTGCTGATCTGTATGATCCAAACTCATTCTCTGCTTTACAGAAGAAAAGTCCAGCGTCTCCTCTGGATAAAGTTAAAGTGCTGTCAGTTCCCATCAGTATGACATCACTTCCTGTCTTCTTGTACCAGGTGTAAGAGCTGGCAGGGTTGGAATTACTGACATACACAAGAGGGACCGAGTCTCCAGACACACTCTCAGATACAGACGGGAGTCTGGGAGGATCTGAGCAGGACAGAGAGTCAACTTGTCACTGAATGTGTTACAAAAAATAAATCCTGAACAAACTGCACTTACAGAACACTTACAGAACACATCCAGACGGGTGGGTGTGGAGCTGCTCTGTCCCAGCTGGTTGAGAGCAGTGCAGTAGTAGAGTCCGCTGTGCTGGGAGCTGATGTTGGTGATGCTGTAATTCTGTTCCCAGCAGTGTGTCTGCAGCTTCTCTCTGAAGAGAAAAATAATCTCTTAAACCAGGAGTAGTTGAGAACAGGAGGGTCTGCATCACTGCTGCAGCTCAGAGTCACTGAACCTCCCTCCACTCTCTCTCCAGAGGAAACCATCACTGCTCTGGTGTTTTTAGGAGAATCTGGTAGGAAAGTTCATCCAGTTTTATGTAACAATAAATAATCAACAGTATCATCTTCTGGATAAAGAGCTGATTCTGTATGACATTTATTGGGTGTTTGGGATTTTTCAGCTACTATTTCTGAACAACATCCCTCACACAGTTCACCAGTCCATCACAGGGCAGACATATTGACACACACACACACACACACACACACACACACACACACACACACACACACACACACAGGGTTTATCATTTTCAATCCATCTGATGTGCATGTCTTTGGATGGTGGGAGGAAACCAGAGCACACTGAGGAAACCGACAGGGACACAGAGAGAACATGCAAACTCCAAACAGAAAGGACCTGGAATGTCTCACCTGAGAATCAAACCCGGGATTTTTTTTCTGTGCGGCTACAGAGCTACCCACTGCACCACTGGACCGCCCCAACATAACACCAGAAACACTCAGTTATAGTACAAGGTGTTTGGGAGATATTTTTCATAACAATCATGTAGAATAAATACATACTATAGTAAAGTAAATGTGCTGTAGTGATGTCCAGCTGACATTAAGATGATGTATGAAGTTTAAAGTGATGTTCTTACAGACAGCAAGAGATCGGAGCACAAACAAGTTCAGCAGTGTAAGTTACACTCCAGCACTCTTTACCCAGCACACCTGAAACACAGACAGTTACAGCCAGGAAGAGAAAATGGAAAAGTGAAGAATGGAAGTTTTAGGGAGAGCAGTAGTTTCTGTTCCTGCTCTGAGAAATCAACAAGTCCTTCCTGAGATGAAGTGAGTGTAGCTTCCCACTGTCTGCTGTCAGTAGAGGATACACAGGTCCAGTTCAGAAATCTGATTGGTTGACACACATTTAAAACCAGTTTGAAATACTGCTTAAACACACAGTTATCATCTTTTAAACTGAGTTTACACTGAGTGTCACATACAGTCAAATTATGAACATGTCATTACATGAAAGTGTTTATTTCTGAAATGTGTTCATTTGACACTAAAATGTCCTGGTAGGTTTATAAAGACATTTAAAGCTTGTAATGTGGATCTCTTAAGTTTATAACTGCTTGTAACAGACATTCAGGCAGGATATCACTGAACTACACACCTTCAGTAATGATCTGAACTTCATATCTGTAGCTGTTAAAGTGCAGTGATGCAGTGAAATACACAGTGCTCTGTTAGTTCCAGGGAGCTGATGGGAAACAAAGAGTTCTTTCAGTAAGACCATATGTTGGACAGACTCCATTTTATTTCTTCAGTTGGAGAGGGTTCTTCATGTGATCCTCCAGTGTGAGCTGTGCTCTTGTGTCCAATATTAAGACCTGCTGTGACTGATTCGACTGTTCATGCTTCTTTAAAAGGAAACGTTAATCACTAATACATCTTACCTGCAGTTTGCTCGAGTTCTGGCTATTCTGTGTTTATTGTACAGTCTATTTACAGTCTGTTTTATTTTATCCTGATTGATTGTCCATAATCAGTTGTTCATTGGATTATCTGTTGTATTCTGCAGACTGCGGCATTGCCCCCTGTATTTAATAATGTATTGTCTGCTTTATAGTCTATATACACGCCCAGGGCCTGTTTTCCAGTTTTAGGGAGTTTGGCCTCGGTCACCTTAGACTTGCATTTATTATCCCACGAATAAGAAATTCTGGTGTTACAGGGCACTTTAACATGGACAGTAAATAATAATAATAAATTCAAGTGTAATAATAAATGGGAAATATTAAATATGTAATGTTATGTTGAATTGTGGAGTCTGATGGCTGCAGGTAGGAATGACCTGCGGTAGCTCCTTCTTACACTGCGGGTGTAACAGTCTGCTGCTGAACGAGCTGCTCAGTGCTCCTACAGTCTCCTGCAGGGGGTGGGAGGTGTTGTCCATGATGGATGTTAGCTTGGATAACATCCTCTCCTCCCCTACCTGCTCGATAGATTTCAGTGGACAGTCCAGGACAGAGCTGGTCCTCTTGACCAGTTTATTTAGTTTCCCTCTTTCCCTCTCCACGATTCTACCACACCAGCAGACCACAGCATAAAAAACAGCAGACGCTACCACAGTGTCATAGAAGGACCTCAGGAGATTCCTGTTCACCCCAAAGGACCTCAGCCGTCTTAGCAGGTGAAGATGACTTGGGCCCTTTTTATACAGAGCAGTAGTGTTTGTAGACCAGTCCAGTTTATTGTTGATGTGGACACCCAGGTATCTGTAAAGCTGCTTTGTGACGACAATATATAGAAATAAAACCAGGTCTAGTTCAGACAGAACGCCACCTTTTCAAACTAATCTGCATTTTAAAAGCTTTTGGCAAGTGTATGTTATCTGTGACAAAAGAGTGAGTAAGGGTCACTAAATGTCTTTCAGCACTTCTGTATGAAGCACCTCTTTAAATCACTAATTCACTCTGAGATGACTGAGCTTTTAAAAGATGTGAGAACTTTTGAAAAGTAAAGAATTTAAAGGTTAACAGGAAGTGACTGTGAGTGAACATTTGTAGAAACAGTTGTTGATAAATGGTCATTAAAGTTATTCTACATAAAGCTGGACTAAAGTTAGAGCTGAGCTTTAGATTTACACTGACTGACACTTACACACTGGAGGAGAGCGGTGATATTTACTGCTGCTGGAAACCCGACAGGAGTAACTGCCTTCATCTGATGATCTGGTGGAGTCGAGCAGAATGGAGGCATCAGATGAACGTGTCCAGTGTTCTCCATTCCTGTACCAGTAGTAGTAAATCTGTCCTCCAAGACTGCAGGTGGAGCTACACTTCAGTTTCAGCTTCTTCTGTCCTACAGTGTCAGGATCCACCTTCACCTGCAGCTCTACACACACACACACACACACACACACACACACACACACAGTCTGAATGAGTTTAGGTGTATGAGTATGTGTTTATGATGATGATGATTAACCTGTAACAGTGAGTTTAACTCCAGATGAGTCTGATATCCAGTCACTGCTCCATGTTTTAAATCTGAAGTTATAAACTCCAGAGTCTGTCACTCTCACATCTGTTATGGTCAGATCACAGTTATTACTCCATGTGCTTTCAGAAACAGACCACTGTGTGCTTTCAGAGTTTTGTGGATCTTTGTTCAGGACTTGTTCTTTTCCATCAGAGCTCTGGATCTGATACCACTCTCTCTCTCTGACTGTGGAGGAATCAGGTTTCATGAAACTGCAGGAGATTTTTACTGTTGATCCAGAAACAACACAGAGACTCTGAGAGGAGAGAGTTACACTGTACTGAGCCTGAACTCCTGTAACACACACACACACACACACACACACGAAAATCAAAACTTATGGGTGAAGAATGCTGTTTGTAAATAACAGTATAACAGGTTTTGCTTTGCTGAGTTTGTCCTGAAATCCAGCTGCTCAGTGTTGTTCAGTCTAACTTGCTAAATTCAAGATCAGTAACTAAACTTGCACCTAAACTCAACATGAGAAACTAAACCTGATCCTGAACTCAGCACAGTTCTTCTTACAAAAAAAAAAAAAGAATATCAGAAATAAATCAATAAAAGTACAAAATGAAGATCCTGTTGAATATGTGAACTGGATCTTTTGGAACAGGTAAACTGCAGGTCCAAAGATCTTCGTTTCTTCTGAAATGATGGTTCAGGGTTTTTATTAGAAACATGAGAAAAAGCAGAGATCATCAAGAGCACAAAACTGTTTCTTCATCATTTATTAGAAGTTATAAAGCTAGTGTAACAAAGTGTCTAAAGGTGTCAAAGTGAAAGGTAAAGCTTTTCTGTTGGCCACGCCCACCGCCGTGCCCAGGTCAGGGGTGAGGGTCCCCGGAGCACTGACCAGAGCTTCACTCCCCCTGATCTTCTACTCACCTGATCACCTGCTGATCACCTGCTCCGGGGTGGCCGAGTACTTCCAGCCTGCCGGCCCGACCCGGCCTGGTCCCTCACTGCTGCTCTGCAGGTCTGTGTCTGCTCGTGCTGCTGCTCGTGTCGGATTAAGCGCTCCTGTATGAAGCCGCGCGTTTGCGCCCCGAGTCCGGTCTGAGACGAAGACAGATGAGCGGAGCTTCGCGGTCCAAGGCGCAGCGAGCAGGATTCCCCGGGAGCTGCTCCGGACTCTGACGGGGAGGTTCGGCGGAGGAGAAGGGAGCACGAGCAGGTTCCGCGCGAATGTCGTCCAGGTTGGCCGCGATCCAACAGCAGCTGGAGCGGATGGAGGTCACGTGACCCTCAGGCTTCGCTTTTTACAGTTTTTACAGTTAAAAAGTCTTTGCATGGTAACTATGAAGCTCAGAGATGAATATTCTTCCTTTCTGTAGTTTCCTGCTGTTTTCCTTTCTAGTCCTTCCTGTCTGAATGATCAGGATCATCAAAACCAGCACAAATAAACAAGTTAGCAGCACAACAGCAGCGACCAGCAATAGTGTGTCTTCAAACCTGCAGTCATTTACAATCTGGACCATTTTAACACTGAGAGAACTGTTAGAACCATCTTTCTACAGATCAAACCGTCCTTTAGTGCTCTTTAGTTACTGAAGTGATTCAAATGTGTTTATTTAGTTATTAAAATGGTTTATTTAATGTTATTAAATCAGGTATTTAGTGGTTGATGATGAGATTTACAGCAGTTCCTGATTTTATCAGATACTTTTATCCAGAGAGACGTACATTCCCTAATGACAGATACGTCTCCCTGGAGTTACCTGGTTTTATCCCTCGCTCATGGGCTCTGACTGGACCTGATCAGTCCTCTTGTGAATGATCCCTGTGGTTTGGGTAGTTTTTTTCCTTAGTAAAGAAAAATCATCACTTAAAAACTGCACTTTGTGTTTACTTGGATTGTCTTTGTCTAATAATTAATTTAGTTTGATGATCTGCATCATAAGTGTAACAAATATGCATAAACATAAAAATACAAATACTTTTTCACAGCACTGTATTTAGGCAGCAAGTAGACGAGTGTTAAAAATGAGAAGATGAACTCAGACGACTGAAACTGAAGTCTTGTCATTTCATTGGTTGCAGTTCAGTAAGAATGGAAGTTAAAGTGATGCAGGTCCTGATTGAGAAGCTTTATGGTCTGAGGATTAAAGAAACAGTGCTCTGCTGGATTGTTCACGGTCTTCAGCAGAGTCGCTCATAAACCACAATGTGGCTCCACTTCTCCACGTTCTCCACTTCATGCAGGTTGGTGGTGTGAAAAACTACACGTCAGTTTAAAACAGTTTAATGTGGTGAATGAAGCTTTTCACTCTAGAATGTACGAACAGATGGAAATATAACTTGATTTTTCTACAGTAGATTTTTAGATTTTATTTTAGGGAGTCTGTGGAAGTGTTTTTACACTATAAGGGTTCCTGGCAAAAAACAAAAACGTAGATCCCTTTTCTACAGTAAATATTTCTATCATATGTAAAATTAAAGAAAATGTAGAAAGATGTAGAAGTTTACCTGCCAGCAGCAGGAGCATCACAGCAGCTGTAACATGTCTTGATCTCTCGGAGGACGACATCACCCTTCAAACACTGCTGATACTTGGAGCTGCAATCAGAAATGGATGAAGGTGATTTTCTTCTTGAAGTCTGACGAAACAAATCCTGACTTTAATAAATGATGAAGTGAGTTCAGTGTTTTAGCTGTAAGTAATTTACTCAGCGTTAGACTTGCTCACTCTTACTCGTCCTGCACCTGAAAGCTGATGTGTTCTAAATCAAGAAGATACCCGGAGAACAAGTGTGTGTGTTTAGACTCTGTCATCACACCTCCTCCTTTTAGCTTACATCCTCTTCCTTTTCTTAATTCAAGAACATAAAAACACATTCATTGAGCAGCTTCCTTTAATGCTTCACTCTTCTTCATCATTCCTCTGTCTGGTTTGTTTTATTTAAATGAAGATATCAGACCAGGTTTCTCCTGGTTCCTGCATCTTCTCTAAAAAAAGGCCACTCTTTGTTAAAGTGTAAAAGATGCCAGTACACTGTCAACTCAATTACTTCAGAGTTACAAACTTCCTTTGGCATCAGTCTCAGCACAAAAAATCACTGAGCACCTGCATGCAGGCCTCACATCCCCAAGCACAGAGCCAAGAGTCAGACTGAGTGGTGTAGAGTAATTACACTCTGGAGCAGTGAAAACCTGCTTTCAGACATGAATCAAGACACTGTCTGGCAGTCTGATGGACAAGTCTGGGTTTGATGTCTACCAGGTGAGCGTTACCTGTCTGACCACATGGTAAGGGGCTGTTTTTCAGGGGTTGGGTGAGACCCTTAGTTTCAGTGAAGTGAAATCTTAACGCTTCAGCAGACTAATGCCCTTTCAGCAATTCTATACCTTCAGCTTTTGGGATCAGTTGAAGGAGAAGCTGTTCCAGCAGGACTCCACCCCAGAGCACAAGGTCAATAAAGTCATGGTTGGGTGAGTTCAATGTGGAAGAACTTGATTTGCCCAGACTGACACTGACCTCAGGACACTGAGCCCTGACCTCAACCCCTTCAAACATATTGGTATGAACTAGACACAGACTCTTCCAACATCAGTGCTCACAAATGTTTTTTAAAAATGGGGAAAACTTCCCACAGACACAATCCAATATCTTGTTTAAGTAAAGAAAGTCGTCCACTATTAATTATCAGCTCTGCTGCTGCTAGAAATAACAAGCTTCTAATCACGTGGATCCTCCTTTACCAGAACACATGCACACATATCCAGAAATACACACGTGGTGCAGAACTGTGGTCGTCAAACAGAGACTCAGGACACGAGCAGATGTGAGAGAAGCTTATCTTCCACCATCATTCAGTAGAGTCGCGGTTTAGGACCCTAACTTTAAACTCTCAAACAGTCCAAACTGTGAGTGAAAGCAGTGACCATTTATTCAAAGTAAAGCTCTTCTTACTCCAAGAAGTACTGACTGAAGTGATAAACCAGCACACCTGTACCTGAAGCCTTTAACAGCTTTAAATGGGGTGCTAATATTGTACATGTCACATAAAGATCACTCTACTCTACTCTAAAGAATAAACTTTTTGCGCTCCTAGACGTCTGGGCAAGGTACTCAACACTAAGATTCAGTTGAACTCATTACACAGAGTTAAATTAGATTCTTCAAGTTCCTTCACACTCTTTAAATTCTTGCAAAGTTCCTGCAGCCACTGCTCTTCTTAAGTGTCTTAGTCATCACAGTAAACACAGCACTTCAGTAAAGGTAAGATAATCCAACAGACCAGACAGAAAAGGAAGGAAGTTCAAACTCTGTTATATCAGAACATCATTTTGAAGGCATTATGTGAAGAATTAAGTATTAATATTTCAATTATTTAATTTCTTTTAATCTTTTTTAATGTAAAGGCTGTTCTGTGAGCTTGTGTTACTGATGATTTCATTCCTTTTCCTTTGTTCTTCAGTGAGATTTGTTTAGGCTTTTCTGTAAATGTTATAAATTGGTTTTATATGATGGTCCTTTTTAATGAAACTATGAATGTTTTTGGTATAAAAATACATTACAGTATTGATTTTGTCAAAATAAATATTTGTAGCAATTCTGAACATTTGCACCCTTGCTTTCTCACCATAATTAAACATAGAGGATTCAAGCTAAGACCACTCACTCACTCATTTTCATAGCCGCTTGTCCTAATTTGGGTCGTGGGAGGTGCTGGAGGCTTTCCCAGCTCTCACACGGTGAAGGTGAGAAAACTACTAGGTCGCCAGTCCATCAGAGGACAGACACACACACATACACACCTATGGGTACACACACAGTAGGAGGTTCTAAATTGATATAGCTGTAAGTTACAGCTTAATGTTTTATACAGAACTTCAGATTTAATTTCATGTTTATTATAATCTTAAATATCAGTCTGGAAAAACAGTTCATTGTGATCTGTTAAGAACATGTGTGACAGATGTGACTTTTCACTAAGCCGGAGTTAAACTCTGAAGTGGAAACAGACACACACACATACAGTGTCAGCCTCAGACACACACATACAGAATCAAACACACACATACAGAGACAGGCACACACACACATACAGAGTCAGACACAGTGGAGTTTCTGAGCAGATTGTTTAACACAATCTTGGAAAGTGAGAGGAGCCTGAGGAGCGGATTCGAAGTGTACTGGTACCGATCTTCAAGAATGAGGGTGCACAGAGCTGTAGTAACTATAGAGGGATAAAGTTGAGCAGCCACAGCATGAAGTTATGGGAAAGAGTCGTGGAAGCGAGGTTAAGAAAAGAGGTGAGGATCAGTGAACAGCAGTGTGGTTTTATGAGAAAGAGCACCACAGCAGCAATGTTTGCTCTGAGGGTGTTGATGGAGAAGTACAGAGAAGGTCAGAAGGAGCTGCATTGTGCCTTTGTGGACTTGGAGAAAGCATATGACAGGGTGCCTAGAGAGGAGTTGTGGCTTTGTATGAGGAAGTCTGGTGTTGCAGAGATGTATGTGAGAGTAGTTCAGGATATGTATGAGGGCAGTGTGACAGTGAAAATGTGGTGGATGTGGTTAATTCTACAGCCACACCTGAAGGTGAGCAGAACCCACAAACTATTTTTAATATCATGATGTGAGTAGGTTTGGCCAAATATTCCTATTAATACTGATATTAAAACAGGAGATAAGCTACAGAAGGAGGCTGATTCGCCGTTTGTCATTGAGCTCCTGGACATCATACTTGAAGATGTCCAGAGAGCTCCTGACCAGTGTCAGGGTGAGTAAACGACAGGAGACATATATATAGACAGAGAAACTAATGATGTTCAGTTCATATAAAAGCAGGAAATGAACTTGATCTGCATTCATTTCTCAAAAATATTCCAGAAAGTGAGTCCAAGGCCTGCAGGACCGTCATCTCAGAGCTCCTGGACGTGCTCTTCGAGGACGTCCAGAGAGCTCTCGACCAGAGTCTGGGTAAGTAATGGACATAAGCACTACACAGTAATTGGATATAAAGTTATTCATATATTGATTCAAAATAAACAAGATTCAAGTTATCGAAAGTCTGATTATCTGTTACTGAAAGTGGTTATTATTGCTAGGTGGATGTAAAGGTGAAAGTTTGGGCTCAGCTTCAGCAGGTGTCTCTTGCTTTCATCCTTCAGCACCAAAAAGTAGATGATTGCTAAGGTGTTGCTGGGTAGTTGTTGTGTTATTCCAAGTGAAAAACAAGGTGTAACTTTTTGGTTGTTAAGGTGTTGCTATGCTGATATGACATTTCATGTAGCTGCTGGATAAATGGCTTGATTAATTTCCTCTCGTTTGTAAATGTACTTTACATTATGTGCAAGTCATTAAAGCATCAAATGACTTCACATCCAAAATAAACAAGTTTTAATGAACAATATTTGTTGACGGTGTAATAGAGGCACAAAAGAAGGCACTCGCTAAAGCGGATGCAGACGTGGGACTGACTGCTGTTCTTGAAGACAGACTGACAGTGTCACATGCGGGGTGTTTTGGGCACGCTAGAGGGCGCTCTGTTCTGACTGAGCACACCTGAGCCCATGCAGGCACAGGTGTGCATCATTGGGGCTGACTATTTAAGCCCCGATGAGTCAGAACAGAGCGTGGCTCATTAGGTAGGCTAAGCCTATGTGTAAGGGTGGATTTGGATTTGGATTTGGATATGGATAACTTGGTTTAGGCTGCAGTTCCTCTGTTCTTAGGTTTTCATTCGAACTGCAGCCCTTGCTTTGTTTGTATTTGTAAACTGTGGACAATAAAAAAGTGCTCCGAACTCCTGGCTCCACACTGGCGTCCTTCCGGTACCCCGCCACCATTACAGAAATGAGCCACCAAGACTGGGACGCCAGGAGCGTCGAGGAGTGGCTGGAGGAGCTAGAGCGAGCTCTGGGAGCCCAGATAGAGGGCCTCCGAGCACTGCTACCACTGTGGCAGTCAAGGCACTGCGGGCAGAGCGGGGAAGTGCAGGGAGTCGCCGCCGCTGAGCTCTCACGGCGCCTGGACCTGCTGAGTCACGCAATCCAGCTCGCTCCCTCGCTGGAGTTCCTAGAACGGCTGGAGGAGTACGGCCGAACAGAGAGGGCTGTGCAAACCCTGATCGAGGCGATGTCATTGGGGCGATCCCCCGAGGAAGAGGCTTCGTCTACGCCCCTTTCTTTATCGGCTCCTGCTCTCCACCAACCACAACGCTGGGTGTCGGTGGAACCCGCCTCCTTCACCGATCACAGCGGTCCGTCCGCGGAGACAGTGCTGTGCACCAATCACAGCGGTCCGTCCGCGGAGACCCCGCCCTGTGTGAAACACGGTCAGAAGATGGCGAAAACCCAGCGAAAACAAAGAAAAAAGGGGCGATTCCTCGAGGAAGAGGCTTCGTTCGCGCCCCTTTCTTTTCCGGCTCCTGCTCTCCACCAACCACAACACTGGTAATCAGTGGAACCCACTGCCTTCACCAATCACAGCGCCCTTTCCATGAAGGCGGTGCCAAACAAGGAAGCTACGGTAAGGAATTCCTACTGCACAGCTAATGTAGGTGGTACGGTAAAGAATTCTCTCTGCACAGTTAATAGAGACGTTATGATAAAGAATTCTCCCGGCTCAGAGGAGCCATTTCAGGCAAGAGAATTAACTGCAAGAATCCAGGATTTAGAACACGACCTACAGGAATCTCAGAAGGTCTGGCTGTCTGTTCTGGGCGCAGAAAGACAGAACAAAAACATGTTAGTCGAGCAGCTCCAGGAAATGGAGGCGGAGCTCCTCACCAAGAATCAAGAAATCAGTACACGAAGTCTGAATCTGGCCGCCTTGAAAACGAAGTGTGAAAAATTAGAGGAGGACAACGCCTCTCTTCAGGCTGTGACACACCAGCTGCAGGTGAGTCACCAATCTCAAATACGTTCCCTTCAGGAGGAGATAGCTTCAGTAAAGGGGGAACTTCAGGAAAAGCAGGCTAGGCACCTTGAACGTGAGAACACAACCAGAGTGAGTAGCAACAACATAGTGGAAAAAAACACTTCCGGCATCCGGCAGCCGGGGAGGTCGACCAAGAGGGCCCTTCGCAGCAGCGAGAGGGGCAACACGGAGTCGACCCCCAAGCCCAGCACCACGAACCAGTCTGCTGCACCGAAGAGGAGGAAAGTTCGGGCACAGAGGAAAATCAAACATGAGGCTGCAGTAACCCTTCAGGCGCAGGTAAGGAAACACATAAACAGAAAGTACTACCTGAGGCTACGATGGGCAGCCAAGACTGTTCAGTGATATTATAGAGCTAGCAAGAGTATGAGGCAAGAAATGAAGTCTTTGAAGGAGAAAAAAAGGGCTGCCGTTGTTCTACAAGCTGCATTCCGAGGGATGAGGACCAGACAGACTCTGAAACTGAAGCACCAGGCTGCAACCGCGATACAAAATGCTTACAGGGTGCACTATGCTCGGGCACGATACTTATACATCAAACAGACTGCCGGTGAGGGATCTGGCCGTGCGGCACAGAAAGGCGAGGACAAGCCAGTCCCACCTCGGAGGTGAGCAGATCAGCTGCAGAAATGTTCGGATCGCAGAACAGGAGGAGTTGCTGACAGGACTCTACCAGCAGCTGACCGAAAGAGCCTCTATGCCACAGGTGAATGCCTCGGTCTCGAATGACGGGGAAACGGAAAGAGAAGAGGCTTTGGCTCAAGACAAAGGTGAGCATCATGGAAGGAGCAGCAAACTCAGAGAAGACAGAGAGGTCTCCAGATTAGAGATACAAGCTGTGATGGTTTTCCAAAGAGAGGGACTGAGGAGAACATATGAACAGAGAAACCAGATCGTATGCCAGATAACAAGGAGAGTTGAGACTCAACCGCTCAGAGGAGAATGGAGGCTAAAATAGCCACTATGGAAGAGAGCAGTTGAATCAGAGGCAGGGCAGAGCTGAGGCGGGTGCAGGACTACATGTAGCTACTGTGGGCGGCTGACCTGAAAGAGGAGTCCGTTATGAGGCCCAGCAAGCTCACTGAGCTAGAGAAACAGGTCAGAGGTATGGAAGTGAAATTGGCAATCATCAGTCTCAACTGCCCCGACAACAGTTATATACTGGAACCCAAAGGGTAAGCCAAAACAGAGCAACTGGAGAACAGTCAAGCGAGGCTTATGCGATTTCAGAGGCGTGACTTGGACCCCCTACCTCAGCTCTGCCTCACAGATTTCATCAAACCCAGAACAAGGTGACTCATGGAGTCCCTGGCACAAACTTTTCAAATGGTGGGACCAGGAGCTGGGAAACTGCGTCACTGGGCCCCTAAGCGACGAAAAAACATGACCAAGAAAGGGAAAGGCAAGACATCGTAACCATCCGTTCAGAAAGCGAAGAGGACATAGGCACTGGGCTAGGGATGAGAAACCTTGTTGAGAACAAGGTGGACAGGGGTTGGAAGCAGAATTGGGCTCTTTGAAAGGACTTCTCTTTGAACCACGTCATGTTCAGCTCTGCCAGTTGTTGAGTCCAGGCGTTCTACTGAACCCGGTGATGCCTCCAAGGATTTCAGAATTGAGGTCAGGCACACCAGTTGAAAATTGGACTAGAACTGCTGAGTTAATCACCACCACCAGCTGCCTGGCTTATGACTGGTCAGGTCCTTTTTGTGTTTTTGTGGACCTGACCATTATGTCCCTTGGTTGCATTTTTGTCCAGTTTTGTTGTTTGGCCTCCCCCAAAGTGCAGCTATGTTTTGGCACATGAGCAGCCTTTTGGAAATTCTGTCACATACCGGGAGTGTTTTGCCAAACGCGCTGAGGCGCTCTGTTCGACTGAGCACACCTGAGCCCATGGCTGACAGGTGTGTGTGCATCATTGAGACAACTGTTTAGCCCCGATGAGTCAGAACAGAGCGTGGCTCATTAGGTAGGCTAAGCCTATGTGTAAGGCTACTACTTCACTACTTCTTGTTAATACTTCATCCAAATGGATGAATTGCTTGGCACCCCCTCACCTATGTCACTAGTGCTATGGAGTCCCCTGAGGTGGTGTTGTTGGGCAGTGCTCTTTCTCCCCTCTACATGCTCACTAAGCACCTGTGCCAGACAATGTTCAGTTACCACTCTTACGCTGATGACACTCAGCTATACTTATCTTTAAATCATGTGATCAAGCATCCCAACCGGCTGTAATTAGCTGCCTCAGTGATATGTGAGGATTGGATGAATAACAACTTCCTCTCACTAAGCCGGAAAAAACTGAGTTTGTTACTCTTGTTTTTGTAGTAGCGATGTAGACAGGAGCCAGCTTCATTTGCATATCACAGGATGCAGGGTTGAAGTTTCAGTTAGTACTCTGGCCGCGTAACCTTGGTGTTATTTCGATTCAAATCTTTCATTTAATCCCCATGTTAATGCAGTTATGAAGACATGGCTGCACCTTCGAATTTATTGCCAAACTCACAGGCGCTTTCTGTCAATGGAAGACACGGCAAAAGTAGTACATGCATTTGTATACAGTAGATTAGATTACTGTAATGCCCTACTTTCTGGAAACTCTCAGGGCACATTAAGCACCCTACAGCGCATTCAGAACACAGCCGCTAGGATTGTTAGCAGGAGCAGGAAGTACGACCACATAACTCCTATACTTTCTCCCTCCTTCACTGGCTTCTATTGGAGTACAGGGCTGACTTTAAGGTCCTCTGCCAACCTACAAGGCACTTAAAGGTCTTGCCCCAATGCCACCTAACTGTTTGTATGCCTATACACCTAATAAGCCCACTTAGATCCCAGAATTAAGATCTCACTTATTGTCCCTCGCATAAATAAATGTATAGGAGCACGAGCTTTCAGTTACAGGGCACCTAGATTGTGGAACAGCTTGCCTGCTTCTGTACGGATGTCGATTCAGTCTCAGTCTTTAAATCACTGACTGAGAACTTACTTCTTTAGTTTAGCTACCACCAATCACCATAGTGCACCATTACTAACCAGCTGGTGCTTGCTTGCTGCTGTACATGCTGCTCTATACACTTTGTTTTCATTTCTGTGTCTGTCTACTGGATCCTACTCATTACGACCCCTCATTCCATTTCTCTCCCCACATGTCCCGGGTGGGCGCTGTCAGTCATCACCTGAATCAATGCCGAGCTACCATCTGGTCTGTGTATTGATGCATCTGATCGCCAAGGGACCCTGGCGGCTCATCGGTACCTGGAAGAAACTTGGGTCTCCTCACTGATCCTGGAGGTCTAAACCTAACTAACTTTGTACTGTTAGAGTATGCCCAAAAGGGGAGTTTGGGTGCTTGGTTGACCTTGGACCCTCAGGGTTTTTTTTCTCATAGTGGAGTTTGGATTCCTCTCCTCCGTAGTCGTCTGGCTTTGCTTTATCTATTACTGTAACATGTTCCATCATCGACCATCAATGTAAAGTGCCTTGGGGCAACTTTGTTGTAAAAGGCGCTATACAAGAATAAATTAAATTGAATTGAATTAAAAATTGGTTTGGTTTTGGATTTGGATAACTTGGTTTAGGCTGCAGTTCCTCTGTTCTTATGTTTTCATTCGAACTGCAGCCCTTGCTTCTTGTATTTGTAAACTGTGGACAATAAAACAGTGCTCCGAACTCCTGGCTCCACACTGGCGTCCTTCTGGTACCCTGCCACCGTTACAGACAGCCACACCTGAAGGTGAGCAGAATCAGCTACAGATGGATGACTCTCCATTTGTCATTGAGCTCCTGGACATCATCCTTGAAGATGTCCAGAAGATGCAGTGATCTCATTATTTTCTTCCTGTTCAAACAGATGTAGTTGATGGTGACCTCCCCCTGGTGCCAAAGAAGAAGACCAGGAGAGGAACCAGGGGTCGAGGTCATAAGATAAACTACAAAAAAAAAGAGACAAGCTTCATCAGAGGTGAAAATTGTAGATCCTCCTGAGAAAGGAGTACAGGTATGGCCTTACTTTGGGTTCTGAACTTTTGAACTCTGTGAGGAGCATTTCTTCATGTATTTAATTGTTATCAATCTTTGGATTTATTAAAGTCGCTCAGGAACTCCTCCCACTGGAGAGAACCCCGTCCAACACATGATCCCCTGACAGAGGACAGGGAGAGACATGGAGAAGGAAGGAAAGAAGGAAAGGAACATCAGTTCTAGTCTTGGTCCCTTAATAACAATAACCTCAATAACCTTTCTTCCAGTTTTGGTCTATTGATGTCTGCCATATGTTTAGACATTCCAATTTCATTCATTCGTTTACAGACAGAGGAAACGACATCATGGAGGAAGAGGGAGGGGAGTGCAGGAGGTGGAGAGAGCTGTTTTACTTGCGAGATGAGTTTGAGCGGTGAACCCTGGACCACCTGGAGACCGCAGGGCTGATTTCACCATCCTCAGCCCTCAACCTGCCCCATCAGCACCCCAAATCACACCCCCCCAACTTAACCCAACAACAACCCTAACCACTCCCCCAACCACACCCCCAACCACTCCCCCAACCCCATTCCCATAATCCCTTAAAAAAATGAAAAAACTCCCATTCCCCTGACCCCTCCTTAAAAACACACACACACACACATATATATGTAAATAGTCACTTGCACACAAAATGTGAACCATTAATTAAAGCAAAGTATTAAAGTTTGTCTCTTTATTCTTGATTTCTACTGGAACACTTTCAGTCTCTGCACTGAATCCTCTGCTGAGACTCTGTTAGAAGAAGGTGTGTTTTCACTCTTACTTTATTACTGTGTTGGTGATCAGAGGTGTTTTCAGGAGGTCCTACATCACTAAAAGTCATGTGATCAGTTCTATGTCCTCTGAGCAGGAACTGAATGGA
>JABMDN010000458.1:0-5000 GCA_017165825.1 Hepsetus odoe
GGGGGGGGCGGGGGGTCAGCGGCTCTTTGTGTTGATGTAATGCTGGACGTCCATTGAAGCGAAGTGAACAGGCTTCAGTGGTTCTGCCAGCCGGGCCCTTCCTGCTGACCCTGCTAGTGAAGCTGCTGCCGGAAAACAATTTTACAAAACCGCTCTAAAAACAGAGGGAGCCCCGTCCATGCGGAAAGGTCAGCGTGTAAACCGCTTCTTCACGTACACGGTCAGAAAAAAAGGTACTCTTCATTTTTTTAGTAGAAAAAAGGCCAATTTTGTACTTTAAAGATTTTTTTTTTTTTTTTTTTCAGGAAAGCAGGGACACATTTGTACCTTCTCATGATGTTTCAAAGCGGGACAGTTAAATAGAAAGGCTGGGAAGGGATGCATAGAGAATATATACTATATTAATAGACCTATTGCATACAAGTATGGTCTCTAACTAACGAACTGAAGGTGTTCCCTTTGGGAATACTAGCCTAAGAGGTCGCAGGTTCGAGTCCCACCTCCAGCACTGCCACCACTGGGTTCCTGAGCAAGACCCTTATCCTCAAGTTTCTCCAGGGAGACTGTCCCTGTAATCAGGAACTGGGAGTTGCTCTGGATTAGAGCGTCTGCTAAATGTCCTACATGTAACTGTAAATGTGATGGCAGATAGTCACTTTCACTTTCACTTTCGAAACAGCTGGAAAAGTCAATGGACAGCTCCAGCACGTCTGGAGGAGAACATTAACTACCAGTTCTGGCTATTAGGTCCCAGAGCTGGACTGAACTGGCAGATGTCTTTCCCCCTATGGATGCTGGGACAGTCTCCAGCAACCCTGGTAAGGATCTGGATGAACTTCTAACAGACATAACCTACTGGTTGGAAGTTCACCAGGGATTGAACCCCCGTCTGCAGACGGTGGTGCCGCGTGGGAGCAGCAAACACGACTATGTAGTAAAGCAGAAAGGAAAATTCTGGCCAGAGCGACTGAAGGATGGGACTGATGGTGCACCAGAAAACATAATGGTCATAAAGCAAAGATGAGCAGAGAACAGAAAAGAGAAATGCTTACTTTGGACAGTCGCTTGTGAGACTAGCATGCGCCAAGGAGGAAAAGAAAACGACAGATAATCAGAAAAGAACAGCAAAGGAAAAAAAAACAGAGAATAACATAAAAGTGAGAGACGACTTGAAGCATGACATTGCACAAAAAAACAACCGAGAAAAGAAGAATGAAGCAAACGAGTGAGCAACGAGCGAAACAGGTGAACGTAAAGAGAGCAGGACAGAGTGTGGGATGACTTAAAGACGACTTAGGGCTGGGATGGTCTTAAACTGGGGGGGCAGCTCTTTTCATTCTTTATGCCCATTAAAAAACTAAAATAGGTTTCAATGTAGTGCTTCTCATGCCTGAAAACTTAAAAACACATGGAATAATTTATACATTTAAAATGCATCATCTCTTCCTCCACCTCTCTCTTATTTATATCATGCTTGAAATAAAGAAATAAATAATAAATGCATAAAAGAAGCAGAAAAAAGCTAGAAAAAAATGTCCCGAATCGGAATTCAAGCACAAACATCTATAATATAATATAATCCGACAAAATAATATAATCCTCAAGTCTGAGATATCAATTTATGGTTTTGCAGTTTGGTCTAAATGTCGTTTTTTTTTATTAATTCCTTCGTTAATTTTAATGCAAAAAGAAAAGAAAAAAAAACTATCAGGTCTATCACTATTAGACTTGACTGTGATTGGTGGGTTTAGACTGTAAATTCAATTTCACGTCTTCTTCACATCACTTCCCCTCTGATGACTCGGTCGACTCCTCCAATACTGCATTTTGAATTTTAAAACCCATCAACGAATATTTTGTCACATTGATCGCCTGCGTCGAACTCATGAATGCACTACATTTAATCGATTCAAAGTTCTCCAGCTCGTGAATGTGACCCAGAAGTGTGAGGGTCAGTGTGTAATCGGGTCAGTGTGTCAGGTACTTCAGAGCTCTGATTGAAGAGGCTATTCTAACGGAACCTGGCAGTCACAGCCAATAGGGAGTCATTTTAGCCACCAGCGCTATTTCTGGCTCCACAGAGAATTCACCAATCTTAAAGAATCACCCGAGTGATACGTCAGTCCAGCAGGACCCAAAGAACTCTGAGTTACACTGATTTGGTCACATGTGTAGTAAAAATGTTACGTTAATGTAAAAAACTGCTTTTAAATTAAAAATCTACTCTGTCAGGTGTGTCCAAGCCTCGGTGATCATGTCCACCATGTCTGGACTGCTGTTCCACACGTAAAGCTTCGGTGAGTGGGGTTTTGTGGAGCTTTAGGGATGTTAAGTCCTCCTCACCTTGGAGTTTTTGGAGCTGCTGCGGGTCGACTGTACGGAGTAGGTGCGGGTGACCAGCTGCTCCGGGGTGGACGGAGACTTGGACGTGTCCGACTGCTCCGAGCCCTTCTCCACCATGTTCTCTCCCTCCAGACTCTGCACCGTGGGCGAGCGGCAGCGCTTCCGCAACACCGGAGAGCAAGCGGGACTGCTCCGGTTAGAGTTACTGGCAGTGCTGGAGAGAAGAGGAGAGCAGAGAGCGGGGTTTTAAACCGGATCGGCAAACACCACTCGCTGTAGATTCATACCGGATTAACGTCAGTCCACGTTCACAGTCAGACTGTAAAGACTATGAAATGCAGATCCATACCGGATTACAATCAGTCCACGATTATCATCAGATCAAATGAATGAAGCAGTAAAATAAATGAATAAAAATAAAAACAAAATAAAAACACAGCTGTTTCATACCGGATTAATATCAACCCTCAAAAAAAAAAAAAAAAAAAAAAGCCAGCGGATTCATTCAAGATTAAAATCACTCCATGATTATTATCAGACTGTAAAAAAAAAAAAAAAAAAAAAACAACAAAAACTGAAGATTAATACTGGGTTAAAATCATAAAAAAATAATAATTAAAAATATATTATTCTTATTACATAATAACACATTATGATTGGCAGAGTGTAGAATTAAAAATAAATAAATAAACACACACAAAAAAGAATGATACACTTGCAGATTCATACTGGATTAAAATCCCTTCACACTGATGACCGGCAGATGGATTTGAATATTTTCATATGAAATTGCTGAAAAAATAAATTTTTTTGCTTGAATTTTTGCGAATGTGTGTGAAGCGTGTTTGAGAAGCAATATAACTGATGCAAATATCTCATACACACACACAGACCGGCTTAGTACCTTGATTGCTCACACCGACCTTGGCAAGAAAAACAAATGATAAAGAAAGAAATGTTTTGCTGACAGGCTGCAAAGTTTCCAAACATACAAGGTTCTAGATAATCCACACAGCATTCAGCGGTCAGCAGTAAACAGATCAGCTGATCATCTGCAATCATCTGCACCTGGTTCTTCACTGCTTCTTGTCTTAAGTGAGATGCTTTGTTCTGCTTGTTCAGACGTAGATCACTGTCTGGATTGATCGTGCTCATACTAAAGGTGGTGAAATGAGGAGAAAGACCCTGGACTGGCTGTCAGTCCATCAAAGGGTAGTTGCACACATACTCACCACATACACACACACACACACACACACACACACACACACACACTCTCTTCGGGGCAGTTCAGCTATCCAGTCCACCTGACCTGCATGTCTTTGGACCGTAGGAGACACTGGGAGAACACACTCCACACAGAGGAGACACGGGCCGCCCAGGCTGGGAATCGAACCCAGAACCTTTTTGCTCTATTATAAGAATTGCCTTCTTAAGAGACTGCGTAGAAGATACAGGATTTTTTTTTTCCCCCCAAAGTGATGATATAATGTGCCAAAGGTGAACCTGGCCTGTTTCTCTATGAATTCAGTTCCAGATGCACCTCCAGTGACGGCTAGTTAATGTGATGCTGTTATTATGAGCGACTTTAATGTGGACCCTCATTCAGCCAAGTTCAGGCATTCAGCAGATTCCCAATCATTTACAATAACACACCACACACACACACACACACACACACACACACACACACACACACACGACAAACTGTTGCACAGATTTAGACTCCCTGAAAGTGAGGGAGCTGAGAGGGTTTCCATGGAAACAGACAGAGCAGAATCAGGGAGGTTTGGTGAGTCTGAGAAAGGAGGAGAGAGACTAGAAATGCAGTGTGTGTGTGTGTGTGTGTGTGTGTGTGTGTGTGTGTGTGTGTGTGTGTGTGTGTGTGTCTCATGGACATGGGCTCCTCTTATTATGTCATGGAGCACCAGTCCAACATATCAGACAGGATGGGGTCGGATTTTCCCAGCTAAAAAACAACAACAACAACAACAACAACAACATCAACACGTAATATGAGCAGCATATTTTGAATGGGATCCTAGGAAGGCCTTAAATACCACACAAAGGCAGGGGTGTGTGTGTGTGTGTGCGGGGGGGAGGTGTGTTGGGAGGGGGAACACAATGTATGGTATGTGGTACGGTATGTATGGTAAATGTACATCGCTATAGCAACAGAGGGTGCTGTCAAATATTCATTTCATGCAGATAAATATACCACCAAACACCCCACTTTCTCACACTACACTACACACCACTACCACACACATCACACAGCAAAAATACTTGGACACATCACCCCACACTACACATCACCCAACATCACTTAACACTACCACACACATCACCCAGCACTACATAAAACTACCACACACATCACCCAGCACTACATAAAACTACCACACACAACACTACCACGCACATCAAACTACAAAATACTCACAAGCATCACCCAACACCACCACTCTCATTACCAAACACTAAACAACATCACTCAACACTACATACACCTACCACACATACACACACAGCACAACACTACCACACATCACCCAGCACTACATACAACTTCCACACACACAGCACGACACTACCACACATCACCCAGCACTACATACAACTACCACACATATCAGGCAACACTACAAAAACACCAC
>JABMDN010000458.1:10000-12500 GCA_017165825.1 Hepsetus odoe
GTTCAGGTGATTAGTTTACTGCTGATGCCGAATGCTTATATCTTCAGGCACTTTGCATCTCTTTCGTACTCAACAAGATTAGACAGTCTCACGGGAATAAAATAAAATTTCTGCACTAACATGGTCAGTTTACAAAGTTAATTGAACTTTATTTTCATTTAGGTAAGAATTTAATTTTCATTAGTTATGTTTATTTATTTGTAGAACTGTATTTGTGTTAGATAACTATCTGTGTAAACAATTTAGCTACATGCTTAAATACAAAATAAAGTGGTTCCAATTTTCTTCCTTGGTAATTATGAAAAATCTGGTTACTAAAATGATCAATAATTATTTATATGTACTGAAATAAGACATCACACACACACACACACACACACACACACACACACACACACACACACGTGTTGTAAATGCTGCAGCCTTAAGCACATGGTTTACAGAGTTGCTATGGCAACCTGACACGTGAGCGTTGGATGTACCCTGTGTTACGGCAAGCAGTGTTACAGCGAGCATGCAGTATCCATGACAACAGGGTCATTGGGCACTCACATACAAGGTTGCACTGAGGTTCTGAATGACAGGGTAGGACACACACACACATACACACACACACACACACACACACACACACACACACACACACACACACAGACACAGAAGTGGTGACACAGAAATGTAAACTGTTGTGTTCTCTTTCTGACACTAGCAGAGAGAAATAGATTCCTTTAGGTTATCTCTCCATCCTTCCATCTCCACTAGTCTTCCTCAATCTCTCCAACCAATTAAATACCTCCCTCCTTCTGTCATTTCTCCATTCCTTCATCTTTCTAATCAATGACATGCATCTGGTTCTATCTCCCTTCATCCCTCCATCCCTAAAACCAACCGAATGCCTCTGATTCATCCTACCTCCGTCAATCTGTCTCGTCAACCAAGGAATGCTCTATAGTTCAACCTCCCTCAAACTCTCCATCATTATGACCGATAATACGCCTCCAGGTCAGCCTCCCTCCATCTCTCCACCCCCTCTTCCCTCAAACAAATAAAAGCATCTGGTTCAGCTTCCCCTATTCCTCCATCTTTCTAACCAGTGAAATGCTTCTGGTTCAGCCTGTGTCAAGCCAGCATCCTTTCCCATCTCCATCTCTCTATCCAATGACATGTCCTTTACCTTCCTCCATCCCTGCCCATCCCTTCATGTCTCTTCTAGGGGCAGCGGTGGCCTTAGGGGGTTGCCCCCACATCGGAAGATTGTGGGTTTGATTCCCTCACTAGTAGTTTGCCCTGAGGTACCCTTGAGCAAGGTACCATCCCCGTCACTTCTTCCTGAGCAGCTTTCAATAGCTGCTCACTGATGCACGGTGTCTGCATGGGTTAAATGCAGAGGTCCAATTTTGTTGTGGTTCACTGTGTGCTGTGCTGTGACCTTGCAATGACGAGGGGTGTCACTTTCACTTTCACTTTCATCCAAATGCCTCAAATTCAACCACAATTCCATCTCTCCATCCTTACAAACAAATCGAAATGCCTCCAGGTCAACCCAGGTCACCTCTTCCAACCCTTTCCCTCAACTTCTCCATCCCTCCAAAACAATATAATGCCTTCAGTTGAAATTCCCTCCATCCCTCTCTCCATCTTTCCATTTAATCTCCTCAAAGCGATGCCATGTTGCCATGCTGGCTTCCTCTGAGCCCCCCCCCTACGATGGTCTGTTTCTTTGGGAAAAAGTGGGCCAGGTTTTGCATCTCTGGACTCAAATGAGCCTTGCAGTGTTTGGTTGCAACAGAAGACTGTAATAACCCGGTGTGTGATTCAACAAGACAGATATTCCCACCTTCGTGCCTATAAATAACTCTTTCAGAAAAGAAGCACTTCACTCAGCAACAGTGAGTCACAGCAACTGCATTTTTCATTCTGCTGAAAGAAACTGAGAGAGATGGGAGGAGAAAACAATAGCGGAGTCTCTGTATAATTCAACAAGACCCCATGTGGCCCTCTGTAGAGTAATCCACATGCAGCGTAATCACAAGACAAAACTTTCCACACTAAGGAAGGATGGGAGACACGGGAGAACATATCACACTATCTGCTGTCCATTGCTTCCATGCCCCAGGATGCTCTAAATGGATGCAATTTATGGTGGAAAAAACTTGTAAAATGCTGATAACATCCTAAGAAATATGGGAATGAATTAAAACAAGGTCATTGGCTTGGTGTCATGGCAACCCTGATATGATCAACATCTGGGCCATATCTGGCAAACCAATGCTGCAGAAATGGGTTCTAAATGAGAACACAAACACAAGCATATATCCCTGGGTATAATACAGAGTATTAAATATTGTCCATTATTATATACAGAGGGTTGAATATTATCCATTATTAAATACAGAGTATTAAATATTGTCCATTATTATATACAGAGGGTTGAATATTGTCCAGTATTATATACAAAGGGTTGAATATTGTCCATTATTAAATACAGAGGGTTGAATAT
>JABMDN010000460.1:0-20862 GCA_017165825.1 Hepsetus odoe
AATTTTTCAAGGATCTGTCCCAAAGATGCAGGACTGAAAAAAAAACAAAACAAACAAACAAAAAAACTACAAATCCTGGCAGAGGCATCATGTTTAAAAAAATAAAGTAGCAAGCAGTACCAACTAATTGTATCTGAAGATACACCATGAGAGGCAGATGATGAGATGAGCTTCTGAAAGTGCTGCATGGTTGAGTCAGTTGGCTCCGACCTCGACTCCCTTTTCTGAGAGCAGCTTATAAATCACACAGTACCACAGATAACACCCAGTGGAGCCTGTAGAGGAAACTGAACAGCTGCCGTTAAAACAAGCAGAAAGCATTAAAGAAAAGAGGAGAAGAAGAGACGAGTGAGGATATATATGTGAATTCTGGAATTACAGAAGGTGGATTTTAGATTAAGTGAAGATAAACCTGCATGACCAGGCAGCAATGTCCTCAGATACTACAGCAGAAACCTGCTGCAAAAGGCAAGAGATGCACTTCAGATGAAGTTTTCTGAAAAAAAAGTGAACATTTCTTTACAAATGTAACTTTTAACATCTTATATTAACATCAAGAGATCAAGTAAGTGACAGTGATTAAACAAACATGCTCTTACAGGGATCAACCAAGCAATCTACAACCTGCAAGTGCCAGATCTCTGATTATGACTGGCTCTGGAGCGTCACATTGATTTTCTACCTTAAATACTACAGTCCAAAAAAAAGTGCCAAACACCAGGAAGCGCTGGTCTAAGCACAAACTTAGGAGGGGTGTGGCCACTATTTCACAGCCTTAACTTTGGCTGTGTCCATTCTCAGCTGAGGGGGAACGAGTACCTCACTGTATTTGTGCCAAGGCTCCAACAGTCAATACAATCTTTCTTATAAAGAAAAACTCGCTAGCAGAGGATGAGCTGGAGAGCCAAATAAACCCAACACTTAAAGTCTCCTGAACTTACTACTGCATGGCCATCATCTCCGGGGCTGAAAGGGAGAACAGGTCCTAAGGAGAAAGTTTAAACCAGTCAGGAGATTTAGTGCACAGTTGTAGAGCTGATGGGTGTTCTGTGTGTTCAACATCAAGTGTGTTCTGACTGAAGTCTTCGTGCATATCCCAGTACTCAGAGGGAGCTTTGTCCCAAAAGGATACACGGGGAAGAAGTGCTCGTTAAAAGAAGGCCAGACATGTGAGGGAAAGAGAGACAGAAAGTAAAGGACGCTTAGGTTACCAGCTGCATCCACTGTGGTTCACTGTGTGCTGTGTTTCACAATGACAGTCACTTTCACTAAACTAAGAAAACTTGGAAAAAAGGGCAAAGCACGGTCTGTTGAAACAGCAATACACTTGATGAATACTCAGGGTAATGAAGTTTTCACTTTTATAGATTAGAGATGTCTCAGAACATTAATGATAAGGTGATGTAAACTGAAGAGCTGGACAGAGGAGACAGAATGGAGATGCTGGTGGAAATCTGTATAACTACAGATACCGTAGACAGATACCGTAGAGCATTCTTCAAAAACAGCAGTCAGGTAACACAACAAGTTTCCTTATACAGTATCTCACACAAGTGAGTACTCAAGTGTGTGTGGCGGCAACCATGTGAGGAGTACTAAGAAAAGTGTGTCTTGCCTACAGTCAAGCATGGTGGTGAGAGTGTCATGGTTTGGGGCTGCCTGAGTGTATAGTAAAAATCCCTTTACTTTTGTCCCTGTCCTACAGTGTCTCACACCACCGAGTTCCCACAGGAAAGCAAGTAGTTGCACCTGCAAATAGTTACATTTTGTCCAGTGTCTTGCACTATCTCATGATTTCCCAGAAAACATCCAACAGAAAAGAGATACATTTTTAATTGAACAATAGTGCTCATAGACGGCCGATAGCGAACAGTTACAGTTCTAATCAGCAGCTGCACTCATAACTGGGAAACTGGATGGGAAGAAACTTTGAAATGCTGGTGGTGGATGAGACAGAGAGGCATCAGTGAAAAGACCTTTGTCTATTGTTGGTAAAAGGGCAAAGCTGGGGGCAACTGAGGTTTTAATCATGACAGCCTTGAATATTATTGGTGGAAAACTATTAATGGGATGGATTTATGTACATTTAAAAGGGGATTGAAATGTATTAGGGAGAAACGCTTTGTGCCAGTTGGGATTCCAGATTTGGTGAACACCTGATGGAGTTTATGTGGATGAAATGGCAGTCAGTGCTCAGATGAGTGTGACATTAGGAAAGGAAGCTAATGTGTACTGGTTAGGAGAGATAGAAAACCAGTTCAGGAAATAATGAGTCTATGGGGAAAGTTTATTTCAGCACAGGTACCAAAAGCAAGAGACCCCAGATTAAAACATTACTGTACTATGATTTATGATAAAAGCCAGATGAGACGTTGGAGGAAGAATGGCTTAGCCTGTGCCTGTGCTTGGACTCGATATCTGCACTTAAATATGGAGAGAAGGAGCAGGACGGTTCTATTTTCTGTGCACATGCGCATCCACTCGCTCCGGGAGGGGATCGACCCCCGCCCCCTCACACACCAGTGTTCAGTGAGCGGCGTCCAACCCGCTACACCACCGTCGGACACCTCGGCGCGAGCGCGTTTGTTCCTTATAAAGATCTAGAACGCGTCTGCGTGTGGGCGGTGCAACTGTCAATCATTCTCATTCTCAATTTTCATTGGAGAAGTCACCTGTCACTCATTATCGCTGTTCAACTCCAGTGAATGTTTCCTGAGTGGGTGTGTCCAGCATTTCAGTTTAAAGATCAAATATCAGGATTGCAGTTTTGTGCATTAAATTATTGATCCTTTAATATCGCCTCATTTGAAGCACTAACTTTATTTAACAATCAAAACAAACAAATACATCAACTTTTTTTTTAAGGTTTCTTGAGCTGTATGAAACATTTGAAGCATCTTCAATTGTAAAATTAAATTAGATATAAAGTAGAATTAAAAAATGTTTGAAAAACTTTACTTGAGGATGGTACATGTAAAGTCTGCCTTTGTCTTTCTGTGTTATATTATATTTTCTAATTCTTCTCTCCCTTTCTTCACATACTACCTGAGCTGTCTTCATCCAGAGCTGAAGATCAGGGTAAAATAAATGACTGGATTTAGATTTCTATGGAATTTGTCCTTAAAATAAGAGAATGTGGAAATATTTACAAGCTCATTCACCAGACGTGTATCGGAACAGTTGACATGGTGTTATTGTGAGAATAACTTCTGAACAAAAATCTGTGTCTGAAGAGTTTAGTGGACCACGCGTATCTGTCTGTTAAGAGGTTTCTGCTGGGATTTTCCAGTAAGATGGTAAACCTTTATTTCCAAAAGAATGTTTCTTCTGTGCACTGCGGTCGTTGTAACCGTAGTTATTACTTCTGTTCATCTGACAGAAGGAGGAGACGTTCTATCAGGCCTGTGACGCTCTTGTTTCCCACATGAAGAGCAGAACAAACTGCAGTGCCGTCGCTCAAGAGCTGTTGCAGGTCAACAATCTGCTCCTCAAACTCTCGTCTCATTGTCAGAGCGCATTTGAAAACATGGAAGTGGAACAGAAGGCTCTGGCTGAGGACAAGGGTGAGCTTCAAGAAGAAAAATACTATTGCACCTTCAAGCTGCAGTTGTTGTTCGAAAGGAACGGTTAAAAAAACAGAGGAACATGAGAACCAAGATGCATGAAATGCAAAAAGTGGAGTAGAGATTTCAGCCCAGCAGGAGAAGCTAGAAACTAAAGAAGGGTGGCGGTGATCTAGTGGTAGGGTCCTCGCCTGCAGACTTATGGATCAAGAGGTCCCTGAACCCTGAGTGTCTCCAGGGGGACTGTCCCTGTAATCAGGACACGGAAGACACTCTGGATAAGAGCGTCTGATAAACGCTGTAAATGTTCATGTAAATGTAAAGAGGTCGCTGTGGAAGAAGGGCTGAATCAGACTGAGGCCGAGCTGAAACAGGTGCAGGACAACAGCAAGAACATTCTTCATATTTAAAAACACAGAACAGAATCGGTGAGTCTTTTGGGGGCTGGAACGAATTCATAGCATTTCACTTCATTTTACTGGGAAATTTAATTTAACACACGATCAAACTGAGTGATGAGCTCGGACACAGGACGAGTTAAAGGAAACACTGTATTTAATAAAAGTCTGAACTGAACACTTTATTTAACACTGTATTAAGTCTTTTTTTTGTTTGAGTAAACACAACGTCAAGTCTTTTATAATCATTTTCACAGTCACAGCTTCTCAAACTAAAGAAAGTCTTGTTATTTTTCTGAACTGTATAAATCATTCAAATTATTTTCAGCATAAAGTCTTCATGTATCAGTTTGTATATGTTAATATATTTATATTCTTCTATATAGTGATAATTTAAATGACTTCAGTTGTTTAAAATAAAAGGTTGATGTATTTGTTTGTTTTGATTGTTAAATAAAGTTAGTGCTTCAAATAAGGCGATATTAAAGGATCAATAATTTAATGCACAAAACTGCAACCCTAATATTTTAATCGTTAAACTGAAATGCTGGACACACCCACTCAGGAAACATTCGCTGGAGTTGAATAGCGATAATGAGTGACAGGTGAC
Organism: Hepsetus odoe; assembly: GCA_017165825.1. Taxonomy (NCBI): domain Eukaryota; kingdom Metazoa; phylum Chordata; class Actinopteri; order Characiformes; family Hepsetidae; genus Hepsetus; species Hepsetus odoe. The sequence goes on from JABMDN010000460.1 coordinate 4,572, forward strand.
TTCTCCAATGAGAATCGAGAATGAGAATGATAGACAGTTGCTCCGCCCACACGCGGAAACGTTCTAGATCTTTATATGGAACAAATCGCACCGAGGTGTCCGACGGTGGTGTAGCGGGTTGAGCGCCGCTCACTGAACACTGGTGTGTACTAACCGGGGACACATTTTTCATCCTGTGGGCGGGGCATGTGTCACTCATTCTGTTCCTCATTGGAGGAGCCGCATGTCACTCATTCCCCGCAAGCAAATTAGCCGCCTGTCGCTTCTCAGTCAGCCAATCGTCTCTCTCGGCGCGTCAAGGAGGCGTTTCAAACACGAAGAGACGTTTGTTGGAAAAAAGGCGAATATAAACACACTTCGTTTTATTCCTTTTAGAAAGAGCTCCGTCTGGGTTTAAAGAGTCTTTATGATCATCATCTCCTGCTGGAGCCACAGCTCCGCTACAGTCCGGACTCTTTAAGGACTCCTGGTCCGGACACTGCTCCACACGCTGAGCTCAGCTTCCTTTTCTACAGCTCGCTGTCTGAGAGAGAGGAAAGACCAGTTTGAGCGCTGTTGAAGGAAGGAGGTGGAGCTTGTTAAAGGAAGGAGGTGGAGCTTGTTGAAGGAAGGAGGTGGAGCTTGTTAAAGGAAGGAGGCGGAGCTTGTTGAAGGAAGGAGGTGGAGCTTGTTGAAGGAAGGAAGTGGTCCAGCAGCAGGTGTCAGGGCTGCAGGAGGGGAACATGAAGTGCAGGTTGAGGGTGGGCCGGTCTGGAGGACTGTTTACTGCAGTTCAACATGTTCAGGGTTGAGGTTTGAGTGAAAGATCCAGATCGAGTTTCCGGATTGAGCTTTAGTGACTCCAGTTCTTGCAGAGGCAAAATTTGTTCAAACCTTTTTAAGCACATTATGTTCAGTGATGTGGTGTTTTTCTGGTGTAAGGCAGAGAGACACGCAGGACAAAATGTCCATGACAAGGTGGGTGTGTGTGTGTGTGTGTGTGTGTGTGTGTGTGTGTGTGTGTGTGTGTGTGTGTGTGTGTGTGTGTGTGTGTGAAGGACATAAACAGATCAGGGAGAAGATCCAGGCAGGACTTGGACAAAGACACTTGAGGGTTTAGGGGAACTTTAATGTGTAGAAGAGGAGCCTGCGGCCCAGACTGTGTAAAAACCTCTGATCTTGTATACTGGGGTCTTCCTCTTGTCCTCTCAGCAGAGTGTGAGAGGAATCCTCACTGCAGTGATTATTAGACTCTATTACACTAACAGAGTCTCTGACTTGTTCTTTGGTAAATGTTTCCACAACAGTTGTCGAGCCAGCCAGGAGTCCACGAGCGGTCGGCCCAGGACAGACATCCAGGGCCAAGGACTGATCATCTCAGGATCCAAACATACCCGACCCCGACCCTCCAGTTACAGAGAAGAGGGGCTTGGAGTCACTGGGAGCTCCGCCGATGGACTCCAGGAACTAGAATAGTGGAACGGTCAGTGAGCACCTTCTCTTTCCCCCTAACTTCTCTGTTGCTGCTTTCTGCCCTTCTCTTCTGGAGGATTTAACAAGTCTCCTCATTTAAATATTTGCCAGTAGAGCTCAATTTGCCTAGAAAGTAACTATCGAGCCAGAATGAATTTGAGCATATTTGAAATTGTGTTTGGTAAACCTATGAACTTTGGCCTGGGACCGCCCGGAGGTACAGCAGCAGGAGCAAGTTTAACAACACTGTGATGATGAAATGGTGCAATATTGTTGCTGGTTGTCTGCTGTTCTCCGCTCTGTCCACCAGCAGGTTAAAGAATAGTTGCTGAGGACAGCAGAAGGTCCTCTACATGACCTGAGACCTGGTGACCCGGTCCTGGTAAAGGAGTTCAGATGGAAGCAGTGGAAGTCCAGGCGTTGGACGGGAACGTTTCAAGTGTTGCTGACAACACCTACCGCCGTGAAGCAGAGAGAGATATGTTCGTCCATGTATTACACTGGAAGCGTGTGAGGGTGGAAACAGGTGACAGGGTGAGGGTAAAGGGTGTGAGGGAGTCTCGGTGAAGTGGGACGAGGGTGTAACGGGTATAACCTGCCCTCCGAGCACAGACCTGTGAAGAAAGACAAAGGCTCGCCCGAACACTCACCAGAATCCTGACCCGATTGAACTATAACTAGAGGAAAATTGATTTTGATGGTAACTGTTATCATCTTACTAATGACGGTGGCAGGAAGTGCACCAGTGGCAAACAAGGGAAGGACTGAAACACTGCGACAATGCAAAGGTGTCATGGTATGTGCCCCGTCTCTGGAGATGATGAGAACCTTATCAGTGACTGGGGGCTGCTGGGTTTGTCTTCCTCGTGTACCTCATGGTTGGTAATTCCATTAACCAACAAGTCGGCAACAGAAGCGAATATAAATTATACTGATCCCAGTGCAGACTGCAGCACTTGTATGTTACACTGGAAAACTCTGAGTGTGATTACTGTGTTAGAGATAGTCTGGAACACAGATCAGCTTCCACCGCCTGCTCATCTGACTCGTGTGAGCTCCTTGGACAAACAAATTATGTTGTTGGGTTTAACTGTAGCCCTCTACCGCGGAGGGCCTGGAAACATGACTCTTTTCTGCCTGAGCGAAGGGGGAACATTGCATATGCAGTAATAAATCCCAGGGGGAACAGAATTGGGTTGGTCAGACTGTAAAAGTGTTTGTCAGTTGGTTTAAAGACTACGGGGGCAGATGATCTGACCCAGTCCAGCTGTTCGGTTTACAATAGTTCGGGACAGGAACATTAGTTTAAATGCCCTTTTACAACAATATGGGCAAATGATGTAGTGATGTGGGCGTGTGGCCTGAGAGCCTGTACATCATCACCAGAGTCAGGATGGAGAGGTTGTTGCTACCCGGCAACTGAATTTCTAGGTCTGTCTATGTACAAGCAGAACCCATCTGAAGGTGAGCTAGCACCTTCACATTACAGGAGACAGAGACATGAGAGACAGTGTGATGGGTGGACTCTGACCCATGGACAGCTCCGGGGAGTTCTGTGGGGTGGTCACTTTTCCTGGGGGGTGGTACAACCGCAGCACTAAACAAGATCAATGGACTTGCATATCGCTGTGCTGGCGAATGACACGTCCTTATCTACTGAACTAATCAGTGATTTGATGGAAAATGTTAGACAATCAGTCATACAAAACAGAATGACCCTGGACTTAATTCTAGCTAAAGAAGGTGGCGTTTGCAAACTTCTGAACATCTCATGGTGTTTTTAGACTCCTCATCACCATGAGAATATTACAGATCTAACAGACCACATGGGAAGTGTTATTGTCATTCAGTCCTCAGTGGATTAAAAAAAAAAAGAAAGGTTGTGTTATCTGCAGTGCCCAGACAAGGTGACCTTCCCTAACCTGGATAAGGTGCACTGCACAGGACCAGCTTAGTGAAGTGACCACTTACTGCAGAGCCTCAAAGGCCGACTCCATCCTCCTACCTTACAGTGAAACACGCTGCCCCAGCTGGTGAGCTGGAGGACCAAATAAACCCCAGGCCTAATTCTAAAACCCCCTGAGGTTTAAAAGAGAGGACATCTAAGGTGCAGTCATAGGGCTGATGGGTCTGTGCCTTCTATTACATTAAAACGTCCTGTTCCCCTGTTCAGAGGGAACTTTGTTAAACCCCAGAGACTTCAGAGAGGAAGAGGATACTTGGACGCCAGGTGTGGCTAAATATGTGTGCTGGAAGTGGGAGTCGTTCAAACTACGGGGTCCTGCTGGGTCCATACTAGCTGTGTTTTTCTGTAATGATGGTGGGCCTAAAAGTGAGGAAGCTGAGGCAAAGAAAGCACAGGAGGAGATAAAGAGGTGTTTGTTCCTGAACAGTGGACTGTTAAGCTCAGAATAGAACTTGAGATGAAAATATCTTACATTTGTGAACAAAATGTTCACATTGACTCAGAAATGAGCCTGAAGTGCAGCCAGAGTGACTATTTCTCATTGTGAAGATAACACAGCACACAGCCAATCAGCACTCGGAGAGCAGTCTAGGGGGACATTGAAGGTTCTTCATGGCAACCTACTGGTCTGTGGTCTACAGGACTCGAACCATTAAGCTTCTGAATGTTTAGACCCTCAACACTAGGCCACCGCTGCCTCTTTCCATCTATATCTCGGTTTACATCTCCCAATGCCAGAGCGGTGCCACCCAACTCCACAGATTTAACATTTCAGTATCGATCTTACACTTATTCTTATTTAAAGAGGAACTCTTTATACTTTTTGTCTTTTTTTCATCCTCTCCTGTTGACACCATCTTGACAATCCTGTCCGTCCTTCACTCCTCATGCAAATCTCAGCATCTTTAATTCTGACACCTCCAGCTCTGCTGCCTGTCTTTTCTTTAGTGTTATTGTCTCTAACTAGTGTTACATATCTGGTCTCAGTACTGTCCTCTAAATGTTCCCTTTCACTCCTGCTGCTCTTCTCCACCCAGCCTGCCTGCACTCTGTTCTTTCTGAAACTGTAGTCAAGTCAAGTAGGATTTTATTGTCATTCCAGTCATATACACAGTACACAATGAAACGAAATAACGCTCCAGGACCCTGGTGCTACATACAAGACACAAGACAACATAAGACACGAGACACAACATAATACACAAAACAGTGCAACAAGTGCAGTTGTGGAACAAAGCAGCCCAGGTAGATTATGGTGTAGCAGTGTGGTGGAGCAGTGTTACTGATAAAGTGCAGAGTGCAACATGAGTTAAATAAATAAATACAAGATGAAAATGGTGGACTGGGTAGATACTGGCGGTTTAAGAGTTCAAGAGTCTGATTGCCAGGGGGAAGAAGCTATTTCCCATCCTGGTAGTGGAGGCCCGTATGCTGTGGAACCTTTTCCCGGATGGCAGGAGGGAGAAGAGAGTGTGGGACGGGTGGGAGGGATCATCCACAATGCTGGTTGCTTTGCGGATGCAGCAAGTGGTGAAAATGTCCTATACAGAGGACAGAGATCCCGATGATCTTCTCAGCTGTTCTCACTACCCGTTGTAGGGACTTGCGGTCTAGGACGTTGCAGTTCCCGTACCAGGCAGTGATGCAGCCGCTCAGGATGCTCTCAATGGTTCCTCTGTAGAAGATGGTGAGGATGGGTGGTGGAAGATGGGCTTTCCTCAGTCTGCGCAGGAAGTAGAGGCGCTGCTGGGCTTTCTTTGTGATGGAGCTGTGTTGATGGAGTGTTGAGGGACCACGTGAGGTTGTCAGTGATGTGAACACCAAGAAACTTGGTGCTCTGGACCATCTCCACAGGTGAGGTGTTGATGATAAGTGGAGTGTGGTCCCGACGTGGTCTTCTGAAGTCAACAACCATCTCTTTAGTCTTGTCGACGTTCAGAGACAGGTTGTTGGTTCTGCACCAGTCCGTCAGCTCTTGTATCTCCTCTCTGTAGGCTGCCTCGTCTGCACCGCTGATCAGACCCACCACGGTTGTATCATCAGCGAATTTGATGATGTGGTTCGAGCTGTGCTTGGCTGCACAGTCGTGGGTCATCAGTGTGAACAGCAGTGGGCTGAGCACACAGCCCTGGGGGGCTCCTGTGCTCAGTGTGATGGTGTTGGAGGTGCTGCTCCTGATCCTGACTGACTGGGGTCTCCCAGTCAGGAAGTCCAGGATCCAGTTACAGAGGGAGGTGTTCAGGCCCAGCAGCCTCAGCTTCTCACTCAGGTGCTGAGGGATGATGGTGTTGAATGCTGAACTGTAGTCGATGAACAGCATTCTGACATAACTGTCCTTTCTGTCCAGATGAGAAAGGGCCAGGTAGAGGGTGGTGGAGATTGCATCGTCCGTTGAGCGGTTGGGATGATACGCAAACTGCAGGGGGTCTAGTGAGGAGGGGATCTGGGACTTGATGTGCCTCATGACCAGCCTCTCGAAGCACTTCATGATGATGGGTGTGAGTGCGACGGGACGATAGTTATTGAGGCAGGAGATAGATGGTTTCTTTGGCACTGGAATGATGCTGGTGGTCTTGAAGCACCTTGGAACAACAGTGGTGCTCAGAGAGGTGTTGAAGATGTCAGTGAGAACATCTGCCAGCTGTTCACATCCTCTGAGCACACGACCTTGAATAAACAGTTATCACACATCAACAGGACTTTACTGGAGAGTTGAGAAGAGGACAGAAATAGGAGGAATAGCATAACAAAGGAGAGAGCAGTGATTGGACAGTAACAACCTTCTGACTTTAGAGAGAAACAAGCTAAAGACCACCTCCGAGGAACTGACCATGGAAGCTGATGCAGATCAGAAAGATCTAAAAGTGAGTTCACACTCAGATCTGCGCTTTAGAAATATCACCATTACACTGTTGAGTTCATAAGAACAATAGTAGTGCAATAGTACCTCGAATGTGACCCTTTTCATTTTTTTATCAGTAGATATAAATCATTTTAACAAAATGTAAACTTATCATTTCTCCAAGTTTATCGTTGTTTTATTGTTTGAACAAAGGTATTTATTGTAATGTCGTTCTTTAAGACGCACATTGTGTTCACAGTTGAAGGAAGAAAACATCATTTATTAACTGAAAGTGTGAAGAGGAGTTTGATGTGCCCTCGTGATCACGTGTATGAAGTGGACTGAGACGTAACTAAAGTGGATATTATGAGGTGTGAACTGTCAGTCTGGTTCATTATATCAGATTATTGATCCACCTTTTGTTATATTTCGGTTAAAGAATAATTCAGTTGTGGAGCTACACTGTGGGACAGTGATGGTCTAGTGGTGAGGGACGAGGCTCTGTGCATGGAAGGTCATGGGTTCGAGTCCCAGAACAGTAGGATGGAAAGATAACGTCCCCAACACTGCTCCCTGGGCACTGGGTGTATGGCTGCTCCCTGCTCCACTCACATGTGATGAATTAACTGCAGTGAATTTCTAGTAGTTGTGATCTGGTGTCTTCACAACAACAAAACAGTCACTTTCACTTTACTTTCACTACTCTTCTAGAGGCGGTTTGTCCTGGTGGATGGACGAGGTTCATGTCGAGCTGTTACTACATTTCCTCTTTTCTGAAAAGCTGGGATCAGAGCAGGCAGGACTGCAGAGTGGACCTGGAGATCATCAACAGTAGAGAGAAGCAGGTGAACATGTAGAAACAATGACCAACACTTTTAATGTGGGTCACCAACACACTCACACAGTTTAAGACCTTTCTGTCTGACCTTCAGAAATGTGTTTCTGGATTTGGGAGGTGTTTGTGGATCGGTCTAACTGATCGTGACATTGAGGGCAACTGGGAATGGGTGGATGGCACGTCGCTTGTCTCTAGGCGTGAAACAATGAAATAATCGTGCTGTTTTGTTGGTTTCAATAAGCCCTGAAAGTCTCACCTTTCCCATCGCTTACTGTTTATTCAGTTACTCTTACTCCTTTATCCTAATGGAGCAGAATATTTGCAGCATTTAGCAAACACTCTTATCCAGAGCCACTTCCATGTCCTGATTACAGGGACAGTCCCCCCTGGAGACACTCAGGGTTTAGGGTCTTGCTCAGAGACCCAGTGGTGGTAGTGCCAGAGGTGGGATTCGAACCTGGGACCTCTTGAGCTATAGGTCCAAAGGCAAGTACCACCACTAGACCAGCACCACCCTTAATGTACATCATGAATATTCAGCTGGGACTCACCACTTTCACAGCTGGACACATTGTGTATGATTTGGGTGCAGAAGCCAGAATTAAAGTTTTTAATTAAAAGCAGATCCAGTGAGATTATTGGAGAATTTTGTTATTAACCTATGATTATCATAACTGGTTCAATCCATTAAATAACCCTGTTTGTTGACTCCCGGATCCATCACATCGGGGCAACACAGATTATTACATCCTACTTATTTATTCATTTATTTACTTTTGTGTCATAAACATGTTTTTCAGTAGAAATGCTGCTTAAGCTTTAAAAACCCAAATGTAACATTCCCATGCACACTTATTAAAAAATAAAAAATTTTAATAGATTTTTCTTATGATGTGTCCCTGGTACCTTGCATGTATTTGTTGAATTAAATTGAATTGAATTGAAATTATTAGTTAATTTCTTTAATTTTATTTACAATCTACATAATTTTTGTTCCATAGATTTTAATTTTATTATTTTTATTTCATCACAGCCTCTTTGAAAACATTGGTTGTTTATTCAGAGCAGTTCCTGCATTCAGCCACTAGATGGCCTCGTTCACAATGATCTCCCCCACTGACCCACAGAGTTCTTCAGCTGTGGCCGCGTCCCAAACTGCGCACTGTCACCTACACCGTCCGTTAAAGTAGTGCACTTCAGCTCCTGCTCGGATAGTGCAGTATTTAAAGTGGAGGGTGTAGTTTGGGACCCAGCCTGTTGTGTGTTCCTCCACTGTGACGTCATTAAGAGAAAGTGTGAAGAGCGCAGATCTCAGAGTGTCGCTCACCCCGCGGGGAGCTGCTGTGGAGTGTGTTTTAGGGAAGAGTGTGTTGGAGTGTAGATCAGGTTCAGAGTGTTTGTGGAGGTGTGAGGAGATGGAGGCTTTAGTACAGACTGAGTTTAATCACATTACTGGACACTGTTGGACAAAAATCACACACAGGCAGAAAGAAAGAACATTTTCTCTCCGCTTTAGAGAAACCTGACCGATGATTCAGATTCTCCTACAAAATAAAAGTCAGACTTTTCACACAAAACACTCATATTAAAATCCCTCAAATATTCTTATTTCTTAAAGATACAATAATAACACAAACAGCACATTTTCATTTTCTGAACACAAAAATGGACCTGCAGCTGTTTTATTTATCATTATTATTGTTGTTATTGTTATTGTTATTTCACTGTGTCAAAATCAGAGACCAACAGAAACAATAACAAACAAACAAATAATAAATGTTGATCTGATGATTTGATGATCTGATGATGTGATCAGGTGAAATGTATATGTTTATTGTCTGAGCATCACTGTCCTGCTTGTGTCCATGTCCTGCTGTGGACAGAGGTCAAGGTCAGAGAGACAGAGAGAGAGACAGTCTGCAGATCCAGAGTTCACACTTCTTCTTTCACGTCTGACCCACAGTTTGTACATCTGACAGTCTGTCTGATTTTATTCGTCATTCTGCAATCAGATTCTACAATTGTCCACTTTCTGTCCCTCACAGCAGGTTAATGCCCACAAATCAGGTCAGGTCAGGTCTGTACATTAACACACACACACACACACACACACACACACACACAAAAGTTGTGTCCTCCTAGATCTACTGTTGCTGCAGAACTTACATACAAAATCATACGTACAGGGCGAGAGGATCAATCAGCCAGCTCAACATAAAGCCAGCTTTGAGGTTCTCTTGTCAGTGATGGGACGTCCAGCTCCTGCTGTGGTCTGTGGGATCAACACTGTCCAGCAGATGTGTCTTTATAAACAGTGTCCAATGTCAACCACTAAAAATGCAGAGGGACATTTTTTACAATGCAAAGGAAAAACACAAAGATTGGTGAAATTGTGGTCCCCTATGAATGTCTTCGGTTATTGTTCTCTATTCATGGCATTTTTTAATGAACACATGCTGAAAATGATGAATTAATTATGGTTCTACACAGTATTAAGAGAACAGAGCAGAACAGCAGAAGACCTTCAGAGACCAAATGCTCAGGTTTACCAGAGTGAGCTCCGTCCACACTGGGGGTGAAGTTTCACACGACAATTAGAAATGCCGCACTGGAGACACTCTTGGACGTCTACATGATGGACCTTGTTCTGTCATGAACTTCATTCCTGAAGTGAGTGAAGTGGAGCCACTGTGAGGGGAAGTAGTTCAGCAGTCCAGGAGGTCGACTCGTCAAGACTACGACCAAATAACAGATGAACAGGTGAGAGGAAAAAATACAGAATGTGTGTTATTGAAATCTGATCAATCTGGTAAATATGCGTAAGACACGTAAGAGACGTTTTTTCAGATGATCACTGTCACAGAAAGACGAGCTGTTAGAACGACGCAAACAGATTATTTAAATGGTGTGAATACCAGACACAACACACACATATTCACACTTTGTGCATCAGATGGACCGACTGAGAGGATGCTCCTGCAGGACCATCACTGTTCACAGCTGGATCAGCAGGTGGAGTGTCCGTCTGCTCTCTCGGGTTCACTCTGGGAGAAACACCTTCAGGATCAGCTGGTGAGAACTGGGATGTTCTGTGGTGTCACGGTGGGGCTGCAGTGTTTGTTTTTTATTGTCTTTTTGGCCACATGATTGGAAGATCAGGGGTTCGCACCCCTTCCTGATAGGTTGCCCTGAGGTACTCTTGAGCAACGTGCCATCCCTGTCACGCTCCTTTTCCGCAACCCCACTTGGGACAAGTGGGTCAGTGACTGACATTAACACTGCAGGGTGAGAACTGTGATATCACCATAGTGCTGCATCCTGCTTTAATACTGTAGGGTCAGAACTACAATCTTCAACGTGGGGCTGCATCCCAAATTACACACCAGCTCACTGAATTGTGTGTTAAATCAGGACTCCACATTAAAACTGCAGGGTCAGAGCAGCATTATTTACTGTAGGACTGTGTCCCAATCACACACAAGGTCACTGAATAGTGTGTAAAATCAGGACCACATTAAAACTTTAGGGTCAAAGCTGCCTTAATTACTGTAGGGCTGGATCCCAGATCACAAACCGCTCTCAACATTTGGAGAAAGTGGTTAATGTTATTTTCTGAACCTTCAGTGATGATAATGATCACTGGTGCTGCTCGTCACCACTGTATGAATATGAAAAGTAGGTTTAATCAAATCTAATTTAATCTAATTATCATAAGTCCCACCTTCTCAAAAACAGCATTATTATTATATAATGGCATTTACTGAGCATTATGAAGAGAACAGTACCAGTTTTCATTTCCTGTGTATGTAAATCATGTCTGTATGAGTTCAGCATGTACAGACTGTTGTGGCAAAATGTATCAAGAACAAGTCAGAGGCACCAGTAACTTCAGGAAAGCTTTATTACTATTGCAAAAGGGCCTTGTCCAGCACTCCACTCCGAATGCTGATGCAGATATACTGGTCTGAGAGCTCATCCCCTTCCATCTGTCACTGGACTCTGGTTTCAATCTGCCACATTCCTTTGTCCCCCATATGGGGTCACTTGCTTCACCTTCTTTATCTGATAACCCACCTGCATGACCTTCTTATCTACTTTCTTTTCCCATCTCTACCTCCTATAAAACTCCACTAGTCTAAGTGCCTGTTGCACATAGCTGCATTAACTCAACCAGAAACCAGATCACATAGGAATGAAAGAGGGGGGTTTTCTTCACAGTTACAAAGTAATGGTGCAGCGGTGGCATAGTGGTTAGGGAGTTGCCCCTGCATCGGAAGATTGTGGGTTTGATTCCCTCACCAGTAGGTTGGCCTGAGGTACCCTTGAGCAAGGTACCGTCACTGCTCCTTGGGCACTTTCAATAGCTGCCCACTGCTGCACGGTGTTTGTGTGCATGGGTTAAATGCAGAGGTCCAATTCCGTTGTGGTTCACTGTGTGCTGTGCTGTGACCTCGCAATGACAAGGGTTGTCACTTTCACTTTAATATTCTTTACTAGAAGAGTGATCTTAATACTAGTACAGAAATCTTTAATTTTCCATCACATTCCCCCCCTTTTGATCATTAAATCACCTTAAATATGGAAAATGAAAAGAACTCATATAATACAATGCAGGTTAATGTTTAAAGCCTCTTGATGCAACAATATCACAGATTTAAACTACAGAATGCAAAATTCTTCTTCAGAACTCTTCCTCGTCTTCTTCAGAGCTGATCATATCGAAGTTGCTTCTTTGGTCCCCCTTTGGTCTCAGATTCAGGTCTGGAAATGAATCTGAGTTGTCGCATGACTTTGCTTCAATGTGCATCATCCAGTAATGCATTCGTGAGGATGAGATCATCCATTGGACCATTGTCGTGATGCACTGTAAAATAACAAGGTGCACACAAGCAAAGAAACAGGAATACTACAGCAATGGTAATTATCTGTAAACAGATGCCAGTATGGCAACCCAGCCATTAGGGATGCACAAGCCAGTGTATTTCTTCGTGCCGGTCCCAAGCCCGGGTAAATGGGGAGGGTTACGTCAGGAAGGGCATCCGGTGTAAAATTTTGCCAAATCAATATGCGGACAACGATACAGAATTCCATACCGGATCGGTCAAGGCCCGGGTTAACAACGACCGCCATCAGTGCTGTTAGCCTACAGGGTGCTGGTGGAAATTCGACTACTGTTGGCCAAAGAAGAAGAAGTAGAGGAGGAAGGCATGTCCAGAGAGAGAAGGAGAGAAAGAAGGAGAGGAGAGTGGAAGTGAGGGTAGGGACTTTGAATGTTGGCAGCATGACTGGTAAAGGTAGAGAATTAGCTGATATGATGGAGAGAAGGAAGGTTGACATTTTGTGTGTGCAAGAGACTAGATGGAAGGGTAGTAAGGCCAGGTGTATTGGAGGGGGGTTTAAACTGTTCTACCATGGTGTGGATAGAAGGAGGAATGGAGTAGGTGTTATCCTGAAGGAAGAGTATGTGGAGAGCGTTTTGGAAGTGAAGAGGGTGTCAGGGAGGGTGATGAGTTTGAAGCTGGAAGTTGAAGGTGTGATAATGAATGTTGTTAGTGCTTATGCTCCACAAGTTGGTTGTAAGATGAAAGAGAAGGAAAAATTCTGGAATGAGTTAGATGAAATGATAGAGAGTGTACCCAGGGGAGAGAGAGTGATGATTGGTGCAGATTTTAATGGTCATGTTGGTGAAGGGAACAGAGGTGATGAGGAGGTGATGGGTAGGCATGGTGTCAATGAGAGGAATGCTGAAGGTCAGATGGTTGTAGATTTTGCAAAAAGGATGGAAATGGCTGTAGTTAATACTTATTTTAAGAAGAGGGAGGAGCACAGGGTGACGTATAAGAGTGGAGGAAGATGCTCACAGGTGGATTATATTCTTTGCAGGCGGGTCAGTTTGAAAGAGATCAGAGACTGCAAAGTAGTGACAGGAGAGAGTATAGCTAAACAGCATAGGATGGTGGTCTGTAGGATGACCTTGGAGGTCAAGAAGAGGAGGAAAGTGAGGGCAGAGTCGAGGATCAAGTGGTGGAAGCTGAAGGAGGAGGACTGTAAGGTGGAATTCAGGCAGGAGTTAACACGGGCACTGGGAGGTGTCGAAGAGCTACCGGATTGCTGGGAAACTACTGCAGAAGTGATCAGGCAGACGGCTAGAAATGTACTTGGTGTGACATCTGGAAGGAAGAAAGAGGATAAATAGACCTGGTGGTGGAACCATGAAGTCCAGGAGTGTATTCAAAAGAAGAGGGAGGCAAAGAAGACATGGGACAGTCAGAGAGATGAAGAAAGTAGACAGGTGTACAAGGAGATGAACCGCAGGGCGAAGAAAGCAGTGGTGAAGGCCAAAGATAAGGTGTTTGGTGAATTGTATGAGAGGTTGGACAGAAAAGAGGGAGAAAAGGACCTTTACCGATTGGCTAGACAGAGAGACAGATCTGGGAAAGATGTGCTACAGGTAAGGGCGATTAAAGATAGAAATGGTAACGTACTCACAGCTGAACAGAGTGTGTTGAGCAGATGGAAGGAATACTTTGAGGGGCTGATGAATGAAGAAAATGAGAGAGAGAGAAGACTGGATGATGTGAGAAGAGTTAACCAGGAAGTGCAGCAAATAAACAAGATGGAAGTAAGGGCAGCGATGAAGAGGATGAAGAATGGAAAGGCTGTTGGACCGGATGACATACCAGTGGAAGCATGGAGATGTTTAGGGGAGATGGCAGTTGAGTTTCTGACCAGATTGTTTAACACAATCTTGGCAAGTGAGAAGATGCCTGAGGAGTGGAGACGACGTGTACTGGTACCGATCTTCAAGAATAAGGGTGATGCACAGAGCTGTAGTAACTATAGAGGGATAAAGTTGATCAGCCATACCATGAAGTTATGGGAAAGAGTAGTGGAAGCTCGGTTAAGAAAAGAGGTGAGGATTAGTGAACAGCAGTATGGTTTTATGCCGAGAAAGAGCACTACAGATGCAATGTTTGCTCTGAGGGTGTTGATGGAGAAGTACAGAGAAGGTCAGAAGGAGCTGCATTGTGCCTTTGTGGATTTGGAGAAAGCATATGACAGGGTGCCTAGAGAGGAGTTGTGGTTTTGTATGAGGAAGTCTGATGTTACAGAGAAGTATGTGAGAGTAGTTCAGGATATGTATGATGGCAGTGTAACAGTGGTGAGATCTGCAGTGGGAGTGATGGATGCATTTAAGGTAGAGGTTGGATTACATCAAGGATCAGCACTGAGCCCATTCTTGTTTGCAATAGTAATGGACAGGTTGACGGATGAGGTAAGACAGGAGTCTCCGTGGACGATGATATTGTTTGCTGATGATATTGTGATCTGTAGTGAGAGTAGGGAGCAGCTTGAAGAGAACCTGGAGAGATGGAGATATGCTCTGGAGAGGAGAGGAATGGAAGTGAGTAGGGCAAAGACAGAATACATGAGTGTGAATGAAAGGGAGGAAAGTGGCATGGTTAGGATGCAGGGAGTGGAGGTAACAAAGGTGGAGGAGTTTAAATACTTGGGATCAACAGTTCAGTGTAACGGAGTGTGGAAGAGAGGTGAAGAAGAGAGTGCAGGCTGGTTGGAATGGGTGGAGAAGAGTAGCTGGAGTGATTTGTGACAGACGCGTACCAGCTAGAGTAAAAGGGAAGGTTTACAGGACAGTAGTGAGACCAGCTATGTTGTATGGGTTGGAGACGGTGGCACTGACGAAAAGGCAGGAGGCGGAGCTGGAGGTGTCAGAGTTAAAGATGCTGAGATTTTCGTTGGGTGTGACGAGGATGGACAGGATTAGAAATCAGTATATTAGAGGGACAGATCAGGTTAGACGTCTTGGAGACAAAGTTAGAGAAGCAAGGTTGCGTTGGTTTGGACATGTCCAGAGAAGAGATGAGGATTATATTGGAAGGAGGATGTTGAGGTTGGAGCTGCCAGGAAAGAGGAGAAGAGGAAGACCAAAGAGGAGGTTTATGGATGTGGTGAGAGAGGACATGCAGGTGGTCGGTTTGAAGCAGGAAGATGCAAAAGACAGGAAGAAATGGAGACAGTTGATCCACTGTGGCGACCCCTAAACGGGAGCAGCCGAAAGAAAAAGAAGATGCCAGTATGGCCCCATGAAGGTATACAACCAACTATACCAGCCATTATCTACTGGAGGGGGATCAGCAATTACACTTCTCATGTGATCTATCAGAATAGTAATGTTGTCATGATTATCTGGAATGTAGAAACAATATGAGGTATCAGATGCTTGCAGATACCTTCTTCTTTAGCTAAAAGTAGGTCTAGAGCCTTCCTATTTTGTATGACTGCTTGTCTGATACCTTTTATCCCACTGTTTATTAGGCCAAGAGCTACTGATGAGTCATTGGCCAATGCAGCTACTTGATACACTAGTCCAGGGGTGTCAAACTCAAATACACAGTGGGCCAAAATGAAAACTTGGACAAAGTTGCAGGCCAACATTGATATTTATTGAAAAAATGGACCTAAACAAGTTTAAACAATAGGGAACAAGCAAAGCTTAATACTATATAATATATAACTTAATATTGCACACATGCAAAATTGAATAAAAAAAAAAACATCAATGGCATTAATTTCTTAATAAAATTTAAATAAAAATTGGATGCCTTTTTTTTAATTTGCAACCTTCTGATTTAAATTTTAACAGTAATCTTTTTGCACAGGCTAATAAAAATTAAAATAAAATAACAATAATAAACCAACTGACTAATAATAATATCCTTCAATGAACATGCAACCATTTAAGCCCTGCATTGGATGAGCGAGAACAAGTGCATAAAGACTTGAATCATGCTCAGTTTGCTGCACACGGATCTACTGTTCAAGCCAGATACCTCATCTCTTCTTAGATGCTAGATCATTCATATCTGGGCTCAGGCTCTGAGATGTGGAAATCCTCAGGATGGAGCAAAGGTGTTCATCTATTCACAGGTGTTCACAGCTGCTCACATAGAGAAGTGCCGAACACGGAGAGCATCTGAGCAGCTTGGGTGTGGAGCTGAGGCCTTGTGTCAGGGATGAAGCGTGGAAACTGTGCAGCACCCACAGCACACTCTGACTTCAGTGTGTCACTACACTGGAGTTCACTCGGCTCCATTTGGAGGTTGGTAGCTGCGTTTTCCATGTCAACTTCAAACGGATTACTGAGCAGTTCAAACCTGCATTTCTGGACATC
>JABMDN010000461.1:0-18998 GCA_017165825.1 Hepsetus odoe
GTGCCCAGTGTTCACAGGACACTGGTTTATGGAGGGATCTTCTTGTAAGCAGCTAACGTCAAGAATCCAAAGCGTAAGGTGAGAACCCCTGGACCTTCACATAGATGATACAAGATGATACACCTTTGAAAACAAAGGTTTCTTAATAATTCTCAGCTCGTGATAAAAACTGCAATATGTCCTTGAAGCGTTCTTTAATTTCATTCCAAGTTTCAAGCACAGTTTGGCCATTTCCTGTCCAAGTGAATTTTCCTCATGTTGTTCCAAGATCAGCCACCAGCAACAATGAGCCTCAACGGCAGGGAGGTTGAATCTAAAAAAGCTTGTGTTAACAGGACAGGTAATTAGAGGCCTTTAGTATGAACAAAGTCAGGCGTGTGACGCAAACGTGTATGCATGTGTTAGTAATGTGTTGTTATACACTCAGCCACAAAATTTGAATATGGTATATTTTTCTCTTCATCACCACCTGCGCTTATTAAAGACCATAAACATCTGTCATTACTGGGTAAACATGGAAAATATGCTGAATAAAAATGAAAACCTTTATATACTGTGAAAGATGGAACCGTTTTTTTTTTCTTTCACTACCACCAGAGGAAGATACCACTTAGCAAAAACAGCGGCAAAAACCTATTTCCCCAGAAAAGCATGTACAGCGGTGCCTTGACTTATGAGTTTAATTCATTCCGTGACCATATCTTAACTCAAATGATCAATATCGTAAATTCGTATGTCAAATCAATTTTCTGAAATGAACTGAAATGCCATTAATCCGTTCCTGACCCCCAAAAAACACTGCAATTTTTTTTGTTACATGTTTTTAAATAAGAAAAATGTGCTTATAAATAACCAATATTGTATAAAAACACAACACAATAGGATGTTCTCCACTAAACTGGCTTTATTAAGTATAAAGTGCAGCATTTGCTTTGGAGATCTGATGACTTGAAGATGCTGAAGGTGGAGGAGAACGGCTGAACGGAATAACTGAATCTCATTGGCTGAAGTTTGCCCGTTTCGCCACGCTTTCCTCTCTTTCATGGGCGGGTTTTCGATAAAAACCTGTCCAGCGTGTCTGTTTCAGGTGCAGACTGTAAAAGTGCTGCGCTCCTGCTGCTTCTCCAAGTCGACCACACGCACACCTCAGTCATGTTTTTCGATCATTTCTTTCTTCAGTTCAATGCACATCATCCGCTGCTTCTCCTTCCAGCACTGTCCTTCACACACACTTTCTTCAGACACATGGTTTTAAAAAGAATGTTTTGCAAATTAACTGCAAGCACAAACGCGAGCGCAACACTGACTCTTCCACTGCAGGAACGGCTGACCCGGGATGCTGGGCCGATGTTGTCTGAGTCCAGGTCCTCAGAAACACAGCAGATACTGAGTTTTTTGTCCATAATCAAACATACAAAATTGTGCATTACCTGCCCTCCTTGACCTCCTTGACCATCTCTGGATGGGTCTTGCAGCTTAGTGGGTTTACCGGTCTCTCTTCTGGCTCTTCCCAGTTCTGCCTGCAGAGCGGCGTTTTGGTCTTGCACCTGTCTCAACTCTGCCCTGGTCTGATTCAGCTGTTCCTCCATAGCGGCTACTTTAGCTTCTAACTTCTCCTGACTGGTCCTGGCTCTCCTCGTTGCCTGGCATGCGGTTTGGTCCCTCTGTTCATTCATTCCCTCCAGCCTCTCTCTTTGGTTCCCCATCACAGCTTGCAGCTTTCCTCTGGAGACCTCTCTTGCTTTTCTGGCATCAAGTGTGGAGCGATACCTAAGCTGGATGGCAACAGCAGCATATTTCATGCATAGATATTGCGTCCGAGCACAGTGAGCCCTGTAAGCACATTGTATCACTGTGGCAGCCTGGTGCTTCTGTTTCAGGGTCTGTCTGGCCTTCATCCCTCGGAATGTGGCTTGCAGAACAACCGCAGCCATCTTTTTCTCCTTCAAAGACCTCATCTCTTGCTTCATCATCTTATTAGCTCGGTAATGTCGCTGAACAGTCCTGGCTGCCCACAGTAGCTTCAGGTAGTGTTTTCTGCTTAAGTGCTTTCTGAACTGTGCCTGAATGGTTACTGCAGCCTCCTGTTCAATCCATATCTGCACCCGAACTTTCATTCTAAGGTTCCCACTAACCTGGAGCTGCTTCTTCTCTGCTTTCAGCCTGGCAGACGGGTTAGTGGTGAGTTTGGGGGTCGACTTCTTGATGCCGCTTTCCTTGTTGCGAAGGGCTTTCTTGGTCGACCTCCCCAGTTGCACGATGCAGGAAGTGGTCTCCACCGTCTTCCTGCTCTCGGTGTCAGGAACGGCCTTCTTTGCCTTTGCCTCACTTCTCTGGTTGCAGGCGGCCTTCTTTGCCGTTCCCTGGTGTTGAGGGGTGCAGGGCTCGTTTATGGCCGTGCTTCCGCGTTGGGCCGCGTGCAGTGCTGTGGGTGCCATGCTTCCGCGTTGAGCCGCGTGCGGCGCTGTGGGCGCCGTGCTTCTGCGTTGCGGCGCGGTGGGCGCCGTGCTTCCGCGTTGGGCAGCGTGCGGCGCGGCTTGTGCTGTGCTTCCGCGCTGGGCGGCACGCGGCGCGGCTTGCGCTGTGCTTCCGCGCTGGGCGGCACGCAGCGCGGCTTGCGCTGTGCTTTCGCGTTGTGTGACGCCAGCCGTCCACGAAGCCACGCCTTCCATGTCGCCTGCAGAAAACAACACGCGGTTCAGCGTGTTGAGATAGCGCTGCGCCCTTGCAGCCATGGAGACTAGAATCTGGAGGAACAACGCGAACCGATCCAAGCTTAGCTCGGGATCCGGGGTGGGACCGAGTGGGAGCAGCGACGTCACATTCCTCAGACGGCGCTCGAGCTCCTTGGCTGTGGCCGTCGGCGTCCATCGCACCCATTCCTCACCCTTCAAATGCTCGCGAAGGTCCAGAGCAGCTGCCTCCATCTTCCAGGCCTTTATCAGCTGCAGCGTCTGCTTGACAACATTCGCTGCTGTCCACAATGTGCGCTCCTGCTTGCCCTCATGGCTTGCGACGTCCAGGTACTGGCGATTCATTCTGTAACGGTGGCGGGGAGTGTGAAGGACGCCAACGCAGAACCAGGGTTCCAAAATGTAACTTTTATTAACATAAACAACCAAACGGTGCCACCATTAAATGTAAGGCATAGCCTTGTTAATGAACCACGCTCTGTTCTGACACACTGGGGCTTAAATAGCAGCCCCAATGAAGCACACCTGTGTCTAAACAAGCCCAGGTGTGCTCAGTCAGAACAGAGCGCCATCTGTCGTGCCCGGCCGGAACCACGGGCACAATAGACCGTGACAGTGATTGTTTTCAAAAATCACATTTTAAGTCAAGCTAAATTAAGACCCAGAAATACTCCTGTTTTAAGAATACATGGATACTGTGCTTATAAATTCTGCCCAATGTCTTTCTTTATAAACTTAGAAAATGAAACAAGTTTAATGTTTACAATCAGTTATAGTGGAAAGATAATACATTATATAATATGATAATACATGATAAATTAAAGGCACGACCCTTCAGAAGTAAAGAACGTGAGGAAATAGCAGAGAAATTGGAAAATATGAAACCATACCACTTATATAATAATGTATTAGGAAATGCAAATCCTGATTCTTTGTCAGCTCAAAACAGAACAGGAATAGGAACCAGCACAGCCGTACTGAGAAAAATTCAATCTGAGCACAAAATGAAAACTTTACTTGATTTGGATGAGGTTGAGTCTCTACAGATTCTAAAAGGTAACCTGGAGCAAAAGGATGTTAATAGTGTACATATTAAAGGCTTTATTCAAATAGCACAGGCTGTACCTTTCACAGTAATAGGTTTTACAGAGGGGGGTATTAGACTTTGGCATGAAATGGCAAAACGTACTCCTGTGTTCTGGGATGCAACTGGAGGCACAGTAAAGTCAAACCTAACAAAAAAAAGAAATTTGTATTATGAAATTGTGGTGAGTAACCCAGCATCACAACACACTGCAGCACCAGTTGCATTTATGATTTCTGAAGCGCACACACAAAGCGCAGTACAACAATTACTTACATCAGTCAGAGACCATGAAAGGCAGCTGTTTCAAAGTAACACTCTGCCAGTACAAATAAACAGTGACAGATCAATTGTTTTATTAAAGGCTGCAATGAACATTTTTAATAACAATACTATGGAGTCATATTTACTGCGATGTTGGAGAATTGTCAGTGGATGTGCATCAGAGGAAGATTTAGAATTTTGCATAATTTGATCCTGCAAAAGTCATCTAATGAGACAGGCAAGTGAAATCTGTAAGAAGCAATACAGTGGTAAAGACATGAGATACACAGTTGGGATGTTTAGCATCCTGGTAAAATCGTCCTGTATGCAAGAAATTGGTTCTATTGTGCATGATGTGTGCATTATACTAGGGAGCAAATACCATAGCAAATCTATAGAGATGAGTCTTTCAAATATCAAATCTAAAGTTCAAAAATTAAATATACAAGAAGAACCTGAAGACAAAACATCATATGTAAATGAGGAAAGTTGTCCAACTGTTGACAGAGTAAAATCCCCCTTCCTGAACCAGTTTCAGTCCATTAGATTGAAATGTGAAGTTGAGACAAGATTGGAATCATTCCAAAGGAATTCTTATTTTGGTCCAACATTGCTTGATAAATTATTTAGCAACTTTCTCCCTGTTATTCCTTTATGGTCGAACTTACTTCCAGGTGACTTGTCAAGATTTTCTGCTTCCTATAAAGTGATGCAGAAATATCAAAATGAAACCACAGCAATTTGTGAGGTAACATTTAAAAATACAAAATGTTTATTTTTGGGTGAAGAAAGAATGAGAGTTGATGAATGTAAAATTAAACTTCATGATTTGTGCAGAGTGAGGGAAAGAGAGTTCTGCGAAAAGGTACGACTAAAAGCACTGAAACGACATTTGTCATTAGAGGAGCCAGAGGAAACATGGAATAAAAAGAAAAAAGTACCAAAACATCTAACATAATCTTT
This sequence comes from Hepsetus odoe, assembly GCA_017165825.1. Lineage (NCBI taxonomy): Eukaryota > Metazoa > Chordata > Actinopteri > Characiformes > Hepsetidae > Hepsetus > Hepsetus odoe. Next base: position 5,005 of record JABMDN010000461.1, read on the forward strand.
TCAAAAGCCACCAGCAAAACATACAAACAATTTTAGTCTCAATGAGAAATGTATCGTAAATTACAGCTCCCCAAACAATCAAAGTAAAAACCCCACAAAGGTTCCAATAACGACAGACATTTGTAAATTTGAAAACATTTACCAAAATTGTTGGTTCAGTTGTCCAATGTTTTCTACATATTCCAATAGTGAGAACAATATTTCAAACTTACAGTGTAACACATATTGTACACAATTCATCTATACAAGCTCGTTTAGCTAGTTTGTTGCAATTTGCAACATCACATCCAGGGTGCACGATAAACTCTACAGATATAAAATGTGCTCTTAAAGAAATCTGCTCTTCGGTGTCGACCCTGCATTTTGGACAACAAAATGATCCTTTAGACTTTGTGTTCTCTTTTATGTCGTGGATTAAAGCACTGCATGTTAAAACTGAAGTAACAGTAACACACAGGCTTACTTGTATCAGTTGTAATTGCATAAATATTAAGGAGCTAGATTTAAATTCTATATTTTTTGTTAATGTAGGAAATAAATCTACTTCTGTGTGTGAGCTCTTTAAAAAGCAGCTGACAACTTTGGGAGCTGTGATAAATGCCATGGAGCTTATAGAGTTCAGACATGCTGGAAAAGTAGTCCAGATGTTCTCATTATTTATGCGTGCCGTGCAGGATTAGCAAAGCCTATTCGTACCCAGGTTGAAGCCTCGTCCCTAAAAGAATGTTGTTTAGAAGATGGGGGAGCACAGACCTATAGATTAAAATCCATTTCCTGTCATACAGGGGAATCTTCCACATACGGACATTATTGGTCTTTGTTATTTAAAGACGGCAATTGCAGAATTAGAGTGAATGACCTTAATGTTTCTTTGGAACCTTCATCTAACATGGAAGAACAAACAAGTGGTGCACTGTATTTTTATGAAAACCCAGATACAAAAAACAAGTACCTTCATTAACAGAGCAGGCAGACATCAACAGGAATCATCAGGTTCTTCTAACAGAAGGTTTGAATGACCAGAATTAGAGCTTAAAGAAAGCAGTGAAGATGTCTGCACAGCTGCCATATTGTTTTATGCCAGATTTACCAAAGCTTTTCAGTTGTGTAGTCACAGGCTCAGACAAGCTGCAAGTATCATCATCAGAGAACCTGCACACTGCAGTCGCTGTATTACAAACATCTGGATCAATTCAAATCAACAACACTTTTCAGCAGTATAAGATTTCAGCAAGGTCTATCAGAAATGTGATTGCAAGTTTATTTTCGCAAACACCAGCTGCAAATTTTCTTGCAAATGATTTGTTTAAACTTCATATCTATGTACATCTTAGTTGCGCTAAATGTACAGATGGTGTTTTTCAATACAGGTCTCAATATATTTTAACAGTGACTGAGATTTCCCAGAAAGGAACTCTAGAGAGTGTGTGAACTCCTCTCTGTACGATGCTGTCTTGCCAAAAATGTTTCAGCTCTTTAACAGTCAGCAGTGTGAATATTGTTCATCTACCTCAATCACTTTTAATTAGTTTAAATTCCAAAGGATGTGCACCGCCACAACCTTTAAAACTGTCTTCAATTTTTAAGGAAAATGTATATACAATAAGAGCTGCTTTATTGTGTTTTCAGACATATCCCTACACTTCAGTTTACACAATAAATTCAAACAGCGAATGGAACCTAAATGATAATAATGTTGTTCAGTATTCCTTTGATATTGTCGTCGAGTTAATTTCTAATGCAGATTTTTGCCTTTTGGCCTGTGATGTCAGTGAAGAAGTGGTTTTACAAAACTGTTACTCAACAGTGAGAAGTCATACCTGTACAGCTGACTGTAAATTACAGTATTCAAATGCACAACACACACGTGTGCCGACAGAACACACACACAACAGCAGTCTTTCAAAAGAAGACATTGACATTCTGAGAGGTGGGAAATGGCATAATAGATGCATACAGGCAGCTTCGAAGAGACGATAACAAGGACACTTTAATAATGGCATGTATATTTGTGAGTCAAACATTAATGAGTCTTTACTGCAAAGACATAGAAGTCCTTCCTAGTCCACCTAAAAACAGAAATAACTGGTGGTTATAATGTAATTATAATGTAATTGTGTTAAATGGGACAATAATTTAATTTACGCCCGGGACGAGCTGCTGGCGCTTAGCAACCAGCCGATACAGCCCAGCAAGAGAGCAGAGATCCCCAGAGAACTACAGGAGGAGACGGGGCTGCAGAGCTGGGGTGAAACACTGGGAGAGAAAGAGACGGTACAAACCATCGGTACCCTCAGTCATTATGGGGCATTTCAGATCTCTCCCTAATAAGATCGATGAGCTAACGGCGCTCACCAGGCTCCAGAGAGAGTACAGGGAGGTCAGCTTGATGTGCTTCACGGAATCCTGGCTGACACACCTCACTCCAGACTCCACCGGAATTCCACCTGGTGAGAGCGGACCGGAGCGCGAAGGAGACCGGTAAGAGGAAAGGCGGGGGGATTGTGATGTATATGAATGAGAGATGGTGTAACCAAGGGCACATCTCCGTTAAAGAGCAGTGCTGCACACGGGACATGGAGCTGCTAGCGGTCAGCATCCGACCGGACTATCTGCCGCGCGAGTTCTCGCAAGTCATCGCGATAACTGTTTACATCCCGCCGGCGGCAGACGCAGCAGCAGCTTGTGAAACCATACACACAGTTGTGTCTCAAATGCAGAAAGCACATCCCCAAGCCTTCCTCCTGATTTCTGGTGATTTTAATCATGTCTCCTTGTCCTCCACTCTGCCTACTCTCACCCAGTATGTTGACTGCTGCACCCGGAAAACAGGACATTGGACTTACTGTATGCAAACGCTAAGGATGCATACAGAGCATCACCCCTCCCTCCACTGGGACACTCAGATCATAACCTGGTCCATCTGGTTCCCTCTTACATACCTCTAGTATGCAATCAACCCCCCACTACGAGGTATGTGAGAGGATGGTCTGATGAGTCTTGCATGGCACTCAGGGACTGTTTTGAAACCACAGACTGGGAGGCGCTGTGCAGCCCACATGGAGAGGACATCGACAGCTTAACAGTCTGCATAACCGACTACATCACCTTCTGTGTGGAGAACACTGTACCAACCAGGAGAGTACGGTGTTACTCCAATAATAAACCATGGCTGACCCCTGATCTGAGAGCTCTGCTGAAGCAGAAGTCAAGAGCCTTCAGATCAGGAGATAAAGAGGCAATGAGGACAGCCCAGAAGGAGCTGAAAAGAGAGATAAGGAGGGGGAAGGACAGATACAGAGAGAGGCTGGAGAAGCACCTCAAACAAAACAATGTCAGAGGTGTGTGGAGAGGACTGAACACCATTACTGGTAGGAGCACAGTGAGTAGGGGAGGCCCAGAGTCTGGAGATCGGGACTGGGCCAATAGTTTAAATCTGTTCTTTAACAGGTTTGACTCAGGAATCTGCCCCTCACCCAACCACCAAAGCACAGTACATGCCTGTGCCCCCTTTCACACCTCTTTGCAAACTCCAACGGCACCTCCCCTTCACACCTCTCTGAAACCCCCACCAGGGATATCAGCTGCGTATCCCCTTTTATCTTTATCTTCTCCTTCTCCCCCCCCCCTTTCCCCTGAGGACTCTACTGCCCCGACTCTTTCACCACACAATTGCCTCTCCATCACAGCTGACCAGGTGCGGTGTCAGTTGAGGAAGTTGAAGCACAGGAAAGCCACAGGTCCGGATGGCATCAGCTCCAGCCTGTTGAGGGACTGTGCAGATCAACTCTGTGAGGTTATCACCTACATCACCTACGAGACTCCAGGACTGTGTGTCTGAGGTGGTGGTCTGCAGCACTGAAGCCCCACAAGGAACAGTCCTCCCCCTTCCTCTTCACATTGTACACAGCGGACTTTACATACAACACGGACACCTGTCACCTGCAGAAGTTCTCCGACGACACCGCTATTGTTGGTCGTGTGTCGGAGGGGAATGAGCAGGAATACAGGGGGGTCATCAGTGACTTTGTCAGATGGTGCAATAAAAATCATCTGCGCATCAATGCCAGCAAGACGAAGGAGCTGTTGATTGACTTTCGCAGGAAGTCACCCCCCATTACACCGGTGGACATCCAGGGTTTGTGAAAAGTGAAAGTGACAACCCTTGTCATTGCGAGGTCACGGCACAGCACACATGAACCACAATGAAATTGGACCTCTGCATTTAACCCATGCACACTCAAACCCGTGCAGCAGTGGGCAGCTATTGAAAGCGCCCAGGGAGCAGTGATGGGGATGGTACCTTGCTCAAGGGTACCTCAGGGCAACCTATTGGGAAGGGGTTTGAACCCCCGATCCTCCGATCATGCGGCTAACGCCCTAACCGCTAGGCCACCGCTGCCCTGGTATTGAAAAGGTGGAGGAGTACAAATTCCTGGGTGTCCACATCAACAATAAACTGGACTGGTCCACCAACACTACTGCTCTTTACAAAAAGGGCCTCAGTCGTCTCCACCTGCTAAAGCGGCTGAGGTCCTTTGGAGTAAACAAACATCTCATGAGGACATTTTATGACTCTGTGGTAGCATCGGCTGTTTTTTATGCTGTTGTGGAAGAGTCGCAGAGAGGGACAGAGGGAAACTAAACAAACTGGTCAAGAGGGCCAGCTCTGCTCACTCAAATCCATCGAGCAGGTAGGGGAGGAGAGGATGTTGTCCAAACTAACATCCATCATGGTCAACACATCTTTATGAGATGTTACCAGTTACCTTTATGCAAGTATTTGATTCATCCTCAATTGATTACCTGTGCATTTCACAATTTTTTAAAGTTACGGGATATTTCCCATTATTTGTTACAAGATTGCTTAAATCTTCACCACAGACTCCTTTCTAGATTGATCTTGAGGAGGATGGAGTTGCCGTTTTACACACAACAGTTATCCTCAACTCAGCAGCAGATTAATGTGTCAACACCTCTGTTCCTGATTTTTGGTCAACCGTGTTGTCTTCCAATTGCTTTTCCCGTCCGTTCCTCAAGTTAATCCTGTCTGTTGTGATGCCAACTGATGGATTCTCCGATTGAGAACTGAGGTTCGAAGAGTCAGATGTTCAAGAGACCGGTCAATGTTCCTCTTCGTGTGGAATCCTTTCTCTTTAACTTGCACAGTTCAGAGTGTGCCTTTTTATCTGTCCCCCGGGGAGCTCCAAGGCCTCCGGTGGAGACACCTAATCTAAGACTATGACCATGTTTGGGTGTTTTTGACGTGCAAAGAAAGCGCTACTCAGAAAAGAACATAAAATAAAATAAATAATAAATAAATAAATAAATATTTAAAATAGAGATGCAGTTAATAATATATAGGTTAAAGGGACATGAATACTACCTAGGGAAGGGATTTAGGGTGACGGGGGTGAAAGGGCATTGGGCCGGTAAAGGAATGGAAGGACGTAGGAACTATTACGGGGAGAAGGGAAAACTACATAAGAACTATTACGGGGAGAAAGGAAAACAACGTTGGAATAGAGAATTGGATGTATGACTGATAAAGGAGTGCAATAACAGAAATAAATGAATAAAGTCAACCTACAATCCATCACTTCCGACTCCCTTTCTCTCCTTGCTGCCTCTTCACTCTCAAATGCACTTTCCTGCTATAATTTCTTGAGATTTGTATAGATTGTTTCACTGCTCTGTTGCCTACTCTCTCTCTCTTTCTCCCTGTGCAGTAGGGCTCCTCCCCTTTGTGGACGGTCTGTGGGATTATGGGTGTTCTCTCAGCATCCTCTGAGATTTTCTTCTCATCTTCCAAGGCTGCTGCATCATCATCTTGTTCTGGATCCTTCTTGTCATCTGTAACTTGTCCTGCATAAGGTGGAGGAGTATCATACATCTTCATATTCTTCTCTGTTATCTGGGGCCGCACCCGACTTGCTGAGCCTGGGAAGCAGCTTAGGACTCTTTACTGATCCTGGAGTTAAAACCAAACGAACTTTGTACTGCTAGTATACCCAAGGGGGTTGGGTAGTCAGTCGACCTTGGACCCTCAGAGGTTTTTTTCTCCACACAGTGGAGTTTTTGGTTCCTCTCCTCCGTAGTCGTCTGGCTTTAACTTTAACTTCTATTACTGTAACCTGTTCTACCATCTACCACCAATGTAAAGTGCAACTCTGTTGTAAAAGGCACTATACAAGAATAAATTGAATTTAATTGAATTGAATTAGAAAAATATTTGTTGAAATTCCTTTTGAACATACAACCACATTTCCTATTTTACTCCAAAGCGCAAGAGAGCTAAAATACTATAAAGATTTTAAAACTTGGTTTCATTACCAGTTACCAGTGGTGTAAAGATGTTTCACTGAAATAGGTTTTGGCAGAGATCTGTTTGTTTCCCTGACATGTTTCAGTGATGTTCTCCATTAATAACTTTCTTCAGATTTAGCTTTTCGTGTATCATTTTATATTCGGAAAATGAAAACCCCTTACCTTTGTCCCTGCTGATATCAAAGATGTCGGACCAGTTATCCAGGGTCATGACCTCAAACGGAGAAGAAAGATGTGAATATTCCTCCAAAATGTTCAGAGTCTGACCAGTTGAACAGTTCTTTGAAGATGAAAGCATATGGGTACATTGGTATAAACATGAGGACCACAACGCTACATATGAACTTTAAGGAGTGGTAGACGGTCCAAATGATGTCCTGGAGACTCTGAATCTAGAACTAAATGGGAGAAAAAAAAACATACAGTTAATATGTGAGAGGAAAACAATACAGGGACATTTAACAAAAGCTTCTAAAACTGACATCACTTACAGCACTGAGTTATTCAATATTCTCTTATATCTCAGCACCACAGTAAATGCATTAATCACACATTTCTATTAAATAGCAGGTTAATATATATTATATATTATAAGCTTGTTTTCTTCATTTGAACAAACATGTTGTACTGTTCCTAGTCTGTTCCTAAAGTGAAGATAAAACAAAGTAAAAATATGAAACAAATGGACATACTTGTTGGAGACCTCGATGACAAAGACAAATTTTGGATCAGCCAAACCTTGACGTAGAACATCACCACAAGGAGAGCTCAACTGACACAACCAACTACAAACAAACACACACACACACAAACATACGTTGACCACTGTCCACATAAGAGTCTCGTGGCCGACACTGATTCATGCTAACACAACATATTTAACATGATTAGCATGAATAGAAACCACGGGACCATAGGGCTCCCAGTTCTCCATAACTGAATGAAGCTCGATGTAGCAGAATCCTCTCTGCACACCAACAAGCTTTCAAACTGTGATATAGGCTCAGTCTCTGAACCGGATAGCATACATACTGTGTTGTTTGAAGTCTTATTCTACATTTCTTCAACTGTAGGAGTCAGCTGGTCTTATCTTTAAAAAAATAGAGAGGGAGAATGAAACCATAACTCCTTAACCTTTATCTGTTTACTGGATCTCTTGCATTTAATTTAAATTATGTAAATCTTATTTCCCTAAAAAAGAAATACATATATATGTATTTGTCAGCTGTCCCTATAACGTACTCATATTCTCAGATATATCTGATATACATATGAGAATATGAGTATATTATAGGGACAGATCAGGTTAGATGTTTTGGAAACAAATTTTGAAAGGCAAGGTTGCATTGGTTTGGACATGTTCAGAGGAGAGATGAGGATTATATTGGGAGTAGGATGTTGAAGAAGGAGCTGCCAGGAAAGAGGAAAAGAGGAAGACCAAAGAGGAGATTTATGGATGTGCTGAGAGAGGACATGCAGGTGGTGGAAATGGATGATCTGCTGTGGCCGAAAGAAGAAGAAAAGATATATATATTTATATATATATATATCACATACTAAATGCCACAGGATTGGAAGATTGTGGGTTCAAACCCCTTACCAGTAGGTTGCCCTGAGGTACCCTTAAGTTTGTTTTTTTCCCAGTGACATCACTGCTGCTATGTACCTCATTGTCTACATCATTACTGTTATTCAGTTGTTGTTAGAAAATTCCTGTAAGCAGAGACAGTAGAACGAAGGAAAACACCAGACACAGGATCTGCAGCTTTTACTTGCAAGGGGAGCCAGACACCAGCCAACACCAGTTACCTCCTCCGATTTGCTTCTCCCTCTGCAAGCCTTTTATTTGCTTTCCTGATTTTTACAACGGCAATTAGCCCACAATCCTTGTTACAAAATAGTAAACAGAGAAGAGGAATTCTGTGTCTGGGAAGGTTCAGGTACAAAGATCAACTGTGGTAACAAGCTCTTTGCAGAAGTCGTAAAACAAAAAGGATAACGAAAAGGTTAACAGTTCATCATCAATGATAAATATTTACGATTTTCCTAACAGTTGTTAAACCTGTTTGATTCTCTGTTCACCATCAAATTAAAACCAGTGTTCGTAAAGGATGAAACTTCACCTCAGGACACTTTCTCTACAGTAAGTTTGTAGTATTGCCCTACCTGCCAACCATGACAACAATAATGTGCAAATGTGTATTTATAAATTCTACCCAAAATGTAGACTAGCCAAGCATAGTGATTTAAGATTTTACTTAAGTGCTATTCTTAAGTGTTTTTTTGCTTCATTTCAGTCACTTTATTTATTTAGTGCCCACAGTAGATGAATGAAGAACAAGAAGAAGGTGTCACAGAAACAGACACAAATATACCCATGAGGAAGTTGACAGAGGAGAAGGTATTTAAAATTTTCATGCTCAAGCAAGCCATGTTTGAGATGAAGCCGGAATTTGTGAAGATTCTCCAGGAGGTTAAGAAGTAAGACTCAACAGCACAGCTCACAAATATATGATTTTATTTGTATTTCTTCAAAATAATGCTCTTTGCTGGCCCTGTCTCAGGCAAAGCAGTCTTGGCTAAATCTTTTTCAATCCAGATATTAGATATTAGATTTAAATCACAGAATGTAGCTCTGCACTGAGTGTAAATGTGTTTATGCAGGATTGTGGACAGGACAATGGCCTCCCAGCAAACAGAGCTGATCAAGAAGATGCTACAGAGTGGGATGGCCGCCGAATGGCAAAAGAATTTCTTTGACAAGAAGTTAGAGGCTGAGGTTAGAGATTTGCTTTCTACCTTCATCGACCTCGAGAAGGTTAATAAAAGCTATGGCTGATCACAAAGGTTTTAATCACCATGAACAGCATAAAAGATTGGCTTGTTTCCCTGGAAATCAACCAAATATTGTAGATGTCCCATTTACTCTGATATTTCTTCTCTGATTTAGGCAAACGGAATTGACTGAACACTCATTGCTGTACAAGACAGGGTCCTTTCAAGAGGGTTTGAGGCTTGCTTCAGCAGCAGTGGTAAAAGAGCGTGCTTCATCTATTAACATAGTGTTCAGAAGCAACAGCCTTAAACCGATAGATGAAGAGTAAGGACAACAATGCACGGAGAAGACATGCTAGCTGCACACACACACGTTCGTCTAATTTCAAGCTTCATAAAAATAAAAAGCTATAAAGCTGCAATACAGAGCTGTGTTTTGTTAGGCTAGGCCTGAACACTCAGATAGCATGAATAGTTTATACTATGCAGAGCAATGTTTTAACAGGGCTGATGTCACCACCACACTGTCTTTACATAATTTTCTAATTTCCCAACTCTTAACAGGTCTTTATGGTAACCTTTACAAATCAGTACATTTCTTAAACGTATGAATTCCTGTATTTTTGAACACCTAGATGTTTGCAAATGGGCATCAACTGCAAATAAGGGACTTGTTTTTTGTTTCATGGCAAAACAGTAAAAACAGGAACCATCCATTATCTGCCGCTTGTCCCAAACGGGGTCGCGGGGGAGCGCTGGTGTCCAACCCAGCCCACACAGGGCGAGGACGGGGGACGCACCCTGGACAGGTCGCCAGCCCATCGCAGGGAGGAGCGAGACAGGGACGGCACCTTGCAAAAACAGGAACCTCTCCAGGAAAAGATTATAAAAAAATAAAAGCACACAAACACACCAGAACAAACAAATATGTATACGGTCAGAAAGTAATGCATGAAAATCAAATTTTATCAGTAAGCTGTACCCTATATCCATCATCCTTGAAAGCAGTTGCATGTGTGTAATGAGAGTCTTGATGGCTGAAACAAGGATACATTGTTCAGGTTTTAATGCTTTCTTGCAAATTATTCTGTTAGTGGTAGCCTGGAAAGATGGCTGACTGGTCAGTGTTTATTTTATCTTCATTAATATTCACTTTGACTTATATCAGTGCTTCCTATCCACATCTGTTCTTCATTCCAGTAACCTGCTGAAATCAGCAACTGCTGATGAACTATCTCCAACCAAGTTACAAACTTATTAATTCTGTTTTTTAATGGAAGAGAAGAAAGTGTAGAAAGGTATAATTGCTAGATAGGGTAGGTTAGTGCTATTGGTATTCCTTGAACAGGTGCATTTTCAGCTGTTTGAGCAGTGTGGGTGTTCTAGGTAGCAGATATAATCTATGGCATTTCAAGAAAGGAACAGTCCTTGGAGAGTTTTGTAAATGAACAGGAACCAGTAAATATTGCAGTGTGTGTGTAAAGAGGGACTGTTTAAAGGTGAAAAAAGAGTACAGTGATGTGTTCTAAATGGGGTGTTTATAGCAATCTGGATAGCAGGATAGAGTCAAGCATCTTGAGTTTGTGTCTACAGGCTGATCTGTGAATGACACCACCATAATCTAAAACGGGAAGAAATGTCATTTTAATAAGGGTCATTTTAGCAGAGTGGGTGAGAATAGAACACAAACCAGGCACTAGGGATACACAAACCAGCGTATTTCTTTGTGCTGGTCAAAAATAATACATGTTATAATCACATATTCTCTAATCAGGAGTCAGGATTCGCACGTTTTCTGCCACTTCTCAATTTTGTAATTGAGTATAAAAAGGTGGGACTAAAATAAGGCATACTGTTCTGACTCCAAAAGGTTTAACTAGATATGTCCACCCTTATTTAAGGATGACCATTCTCACCTTCGCTGTAGCCAAAAATAACTGGCGAATCAGTCAGACACACTTTGAGTAACAGCAGTGAGTCCCAGATGAAGCCATGTGAGACGTGGAGTGTGTTTGTGAAAAAACTCACCGCTTTGAACCCATGACCTTCCCGATCCTAGGGACAACTCCCTAAACACTAGGCCACCGTTGCCTCGGATAAATGGGGAAGGATACATCAAGTAAAGTCACTTTTATTTCTATATCGTTTTTTACAACTGCCGTTGTCACAAAAAAGCAGCGTAACAGAATCCGAGAACGAGCCCCAAGTGAGTAAGCTGAGGGCGACTGCCACTACCCGATTTGGACCAGAAACCCAATCTGGACTACGCATACGCAACTTAGGTATGTCATTTCCAGTTATTGATGTAAAATATTATTCACGATAGTTTTTTACAACTTTTTTTACGATAAGTTTAAATACCCACCGTTTACTTATTATGATTGTTGGATGTATGTAAGAGGATTGTAAGTTGAGAATGGTAAGATTGTTGGCTCCATTTCAGAAAAATTAAATCTTTAGTGTTGTACCGTGATTTTCAAGTGAAACAGTATAAAATGACCCTTTAACTTTTCACATGGTCTCTGCTCTCAACGGTGGACACAAACTCATATATATAGTACTGTGCAAAAGTTTTAGGCATGTGTGAAAAAATACTGTAAACAAAGAATGCAAAGAATAAGAAATATAAATAATGATTGTTTATTTTTATCAATTCACAAAATGCAAAGTGAGCGAACAAAAAGTCAAATCAATATTTGGTGTTACTAACTTTTGCCTTCAAACCAGGATCAATTCTTCTAGGTACACTTGCACAAAGTCAGGGATTTTGTAGGATTATAGTCGGTGTATGATCAACCAGTTTTACCAAACAGGTGCTGATGATCATCAATGTCACATGGATTTAGAAACACAGTCATGTTTGGAAGAACCTAGAGCTCCTTCAAAATCTGTGTGCAAATGTACCTATATACCTATATATTGAGCAGTCTATAACCAACTCAACGTCTTCCTGGCTCAAAACGGTCTCCAGGATCCCTACCAGTCTGGATTTAAAACATCGCACTCAACTGAAACGGCTCTTCTGGCTGTCACTCACGAACTCCATGCTGCAAGATCGAACAACCTGTCCTCCGTCTTGATTCTCCTTGATCTCTCGGCGGCCTTTGACACAGTGGACCACCAGCTCCTCCTGACCACTCTCTCCAACCTGGGGATTGCTGGCACTGCCTGGCAGTGGTTCTCCTCATACCTACAGGATCGTCAGTACCAAGTTTCATGGCAGGGCCATCGGTCCACTCCACGAAATTTGACAACTGGCGTTCCCCAAGGATCAGTCCTTGGTCCCCTTCTATTTTCTCTATATACCAGCTCTCTGAGGAAGATCATACTCTCTCATGGCTTCTCCTACCATTCTTATGCAGATGACACTCAGCTTATCCTCTCCTTTCCCTCCCATGATCATCAGGTCTCTACCCGTATCTCTAACTGCCTGGCTGACGTCTCCGCATGGATGACAGCTCACCACCTCAAGCTCAACCCTGACAAGACTGAGCTTCTCTACTTCGAAGGCCATCAAACTCCGCGCCTTGACCTTCTCATCCCCTTTGGCAGATTACTTCTCGTTCCATCTCGATCGGCTAGGAACCTCTGTGTCACTTTCGACAACGAGCTCTCCTTCTCCTCCCATGTCCTTAATCTCACTAGGTCCTGCCGGCACCTTCTTTTCAACATTAGAAGAATCCGTCCTTTCCTCACCACCCAGGCAACCCAACTACTGGTCCAGTCCCTGGTCATCTCGAAGCTGGACTACTGCAACTCTCTACTGGCAGGTTGCACTGAAGGCAACAAGACCACTACAACTGATTAAAAACGCTGCCGCTAGACTCGTCTTCAACCATCCCAAGTTCTCTTCATCCACTCCTCTGCTGCGGGACCTGCACTGGCTCCTAGTGGCTGCTCGTATCAGGTTTAAATCTCTAACTCTTGCTTACAAGGCTACTAACAGCCTTGCACCATCTTACCTGTCGACTCTAATTAAACATTGTGTCTCTTCTCGTCCCCTCAGACCATCAAGCACTGCTCGTCTTGAACCTCCATCGTTGAAAAACAGAGGAAGACACGCATCAAGACTCTTCTCAGTTCTGGCCCCTCAGTGGTGGAACAAACTCCCCCTGATGGTCAGAACTGCAGAGTCCCTCGCTGTCTTCAAACGTAGATTAAAGACCCACCTGTTCACGGAATTTCTGAAGGACTAATCCCTCCCAAACATCCACTCTCCTATCCTTACTCTTTCTTTCCTAAAAATATCTCTCTTTCCTACTTTCCTACCCCTAAAAATCTCTCTCTTTCCTACTTTCCCACCCCTGCTCCTCCTCTCAAAAAAAAAAAAAAAAAAAAAAAAGTGTGTATACTTACACACAAGGGCTCTTAGTTGTTACTTAGGTGGTACTAGCTAAACAGCAGTTACTGATCTGTGCTGGTTACCAAGATGATGTTCTATTGTGGAAATAAAGCACTGTTGTAAGTCACTCTGGATAAGAGCGTCTGCTAAATGCCGTAAATGTAAATGTACCTAGAAGAATTGATGCTGTTTTGAAGGAAAAGGATGGTCACACCAAATATTGATTTGATTTGGATTTCTCTTTTGCTCATTCACTGCATTTTGTTGATTGATGAAAATTAATGATTAACACTTCCATTTTTGAAAGCAATCATTTACAGAATTTTTATACATTTTTTTATTAATAGTATACAATAATGTTTTCTCAGCACTCCTTTCACTGCTGGACAGTTATCCTGCTCCTCTTTGTTGTATCTGCTGATTGCTGATTGCTGATAACCTGTCGGTTAGATCCCATTCCAACCAAGCTCCTGAAGGAATCCTTAGGAATACTATCAACACCTATACTTGATATCATGAATGCATCCTTGACCTCAGGTGTAGTCCCCAA
>JABMDN010000464.1:0-18995 GCA_017165825.1 Hepsetus odoe
ACATGAGAGAGCGAGCGTGAGCATGTGCGTGCATCAGAGAGAGAGCGAAAGCATGTGCGTGCATCAGAGAGAGAGCGTGAGCATGTGCGTGTATCAGAGAGAGAGTGTGAGCATGTTCGTGAATTAGAGTGTGAGCATGTGCGTGCATCAGAGAGCATGAGCATGTTCATGAATAAGAGTGAGAGCATGTGCGTGCATCAGAGAGAGAGCATGAGCATGTGCGTGCATCAGAGAGAGAGTGTGAGTATATTTGAGAATAAGAGTGTAAGCATGTGCGTGCATCAGAGAGCGTGAGCATGTTCATGAATCAGAGCGTGAGCCTTTGCGTGCATGATAGTGAATCAGACTGTGAGCATATGCATGCATCAGAGAGAGTGTGAGCATGTGCGTGCATCAGAGAGAGAGTGTGAGAATGTGCGTGCATCAGAGAGAGTTTGAGCATGTGCGTTCATCAGAGAGAGAGTGAGCATGTGCGTGCATCAGAGAGAGAGTGAGCATGTGCGTGCATCAGAGAGAGAGTGAGCATGTGCGTGCATCAGAGTGTGAGCATGTGCGTGCATCAGAGAGAGAGTGTGAGCATGTGCGTGCATCAGAGAGCGAATGTGAGCATGTGCGTGCATCAGGGAGAGTGTGAGCATATGCGCGCATCAGAGAGAGAGTGTGAGCATATGCGCGCATCAGAGAGAGAGTGTGAGCATGTTAGTGAATCAGACTGTGTGCATGTGTGTGCACCAGAGAGTGTGAGCATATGCGTGCATCAGAGAGAGCGTGTGAGCATGTTAGTGAATCAGACTGTGTGCATGTGCGTGCACCAGAGAGTGTGAGCATATGCGTGCATCAGAGAGAGCGTGTGAGCATGTTAGTGAATCAGACTGTGAGCATGTGCGTGCATCAGAGTGTGAGCATGTGCGTGCAGCAGAGTGTGAGCATGTGCATGCATCAGAGAGTTAGCATGTGCGTGTATCAGAGAGAGTGTGAGCATGTGCATGCATCAGAGAGAGTGTGAGCATGTTCGTGCATCAGAGAGGGAGTGTGAGCATGTTCGTGCATCAGAGAGGGAGTGTGAGCATGTTCGTGCATCAGAGAGAGAGTGTGAGCATGTTCGTGCATCAGAGAGAGAGCGTGAGCATGTGCGTGTATGTTAGTGAATCAGACTGTGAGCATGTTCGTGAATCAGAGTGTGAGCATGTGCGTGCATCAGAGACCGAGTTTGAGCATGTGCGTGCATCAGAAAGCGAGTGTGAGCATGTGCGTGCATCAGAGAGTGTGAGCATGTGCGTGCATCAGAGAGTGTGAGCATGTGCGTGCATCAGAGAGAGAGTGTGAGCATGTGCGTAAAGATAGTGTGAGCACGTGCATGCATCAGAGAGAGAGTGTGACCATGTTCGTGCATCAGAGAGAGAGTGTGAGTGTCTGTCTGTCTGTAAGAGTGAGAGAGAGTGTGAGTATGTCTGCATCAGAGAGAGGTGAGCATGTCGTGCATCAGAGAGAGAGCGTGAGCATGTGCGTGTATGTTAGTGAATCAGACTGTGAGCATGTTCGTGAATCAGAGTGTGAGCATGTGCGTGCATCAGAGAGCGAGTGTGAGCATGTGCGTGCATCAGAAAGCGAGTGTGAGCATGTGCGTGCATCAGAGAGAGAGTGTGAGCATGTGCGTGCATCAGAGAGAGAGTGTGAGCATGTGCGTGAAACAGAAAGATAGTGTGAGCATGTGCGTGCATCTGAGAGCGTGAGCATGTTCATGAATCAGAGTGTGAACATGTGCGTGCATCAGAGAGAGAGCGTGAGCATGTGCGTGAATCAGAGTGTGAGCATGTGCGTGTATCAGAGAGAGAGCTTGAGCATGTGCGTGAATCAGAGTGTGAGCATGTGAGTGTATCAGAGAGAGAGCGTGAGCCTTTGCATGCATGTTAGTGAATCATTCTGTGAGCATGTGCGTGCATCAGACAGAGTGTGAGCATGTGCATGCATCAGACAGAGTGTGAGCATGCACGTGCATCAGAGTGTGAGCATGTGCGTGCATCAGAGAGAGAGTGTGAGAATGTGCGTACATCAGAGAGCGTGAGCATGTTCATGACTCAGAGTGTGAGCATGTGCGTGCATCAGACACACTGTGAGCATGTGCGTGCATCAGAGAGAGTGTGAGCATGTGCGTGTATCAGAGTGTGAGCATGTGCGTGCATCAGAGAGAGTGTGAGCATGTGCGTGCATCAGAGAGAGAGAGTGTGAGCATGTGTGTGCATCAGAAAGAGAGCATGAGCATGTTCATGAATCAGAGTGTGAGCATGTGCGTGCATCAGAGACAGTGTGAGCATGTGCGAGCATCAGAGAGTGAGCATGTGCGTGCATCAGAGAGCGAGTGTGAGCATGTGCGTGCATAAGAGAGAGATTGTGAGCATGTGCGTGCATTAGAGAGAGTGTGGGCATGTGCGTGCATCAGAGAGAGTGTGAGCATATGCGTGCATCAGAGACAGTGTGAGCATGTGCGTGCATTAGAGAGAGTGTGGGCATGTGTGTGAATCAGAGAGCGAGCATGAGCATGTTCATGAATCAGAGTGTGAGCATGTGCGTGCATCAGAGAGTTAGCATGTGCGTGCATCAGAGAGAGTGTGAGCATGTGCGTGCATCAGAAAGTGTGAGCATGTTCGTGCATCAGAGAGTGTGAGCATGTGCGTGCATAAGAGAGTGTGAACATGGTCGTGAATCAGAGTGTGAGCATGTGCTTGCATCAGAGAGTGAGCATGTGCGTACATGAGAGAGCGAGCGTGAGCATGTGCGTGCATCAGAGAGAGAGCGTGAGCATGTGCGTGCATCAGAGAGAGAGCGTTAGCATGTGCGTGCATCAGAGAGAGAGCGTGAGTATATGCGTGCATCAGAGAGAGAGCGTGAGCATGTTCGTGAATTAGAGTGTGAGCATGTGCGTGCATCAGAGAGCATGAGCATGTTCATGAATAAGAGTGAGAGCATGTGCGTGCATCAGAGAGAGAGCATGAGCATGTGCGTGCATCAGAGAGAGAGTGTGAGTATGTTTGAGAATAAGAGTGTAAGCATGTGCGTGCATCAGAGAGCGTGAGCATGGTCATGAATCAGAGCGTGAGCCTTTGCGTGCATGTTAGTGAATCAGACTGTGAGCATATGCGTGCATCAGAGAGAGTGTGAGCATGTGCGTGCATCAGAGAGAGAGTGTGAGCATGTGCGTGCATCAGAGAGAGAGTGTGAGCATGTGCGTGCATCAGAGAGAGTTTGAGCATGTGCGTTCATCAGAGAGTGTGAGCATGTGCGTGCATCAGAGAGAGAGAGTGTGAGCATGTGCGTGCATCAGAGAGAGCTTGAGCATGTGCGTGAATCAGAGTGTGAGCATGTGCGTGCATCAGACAGAGTGTGAGCATGTGCATGCATCAGACAGAGTGTGAGCATGTGCGTGAATCAGAGAGAGAGTGTGAGAATGTGCATGAATCGGAGTGTGAGCATATGCGTGCATCAGAGACCCTGTGAGCATGTGCGTGCATCAGAGAGAGTGTGAGCATGTGCGTGCATCAGAGAGCGAGTGTGAGCATGTGCGTGCATCAGAGAGAGTGTGAGCATGTGCGTGCATCAGAGAGAGAGAGTGTGAGCATGTGTGTGCATCAGAGAGCGTGAGCATGTTCATGAATCAGAGTGTGAGCATGTGCGTGCATCAGAGAGTTAGCATGTGCGTGCATCAGAGACAGTGTGAGCATGTGCGTGCATCAGAGAGTGAGCATGTGCGTGCATCAGAGAGCGAGTGTGAGCATGTGCATGCATCAGAGAGAGCGTGAGCATGTGCGTGCATCAGAGAGAGAGTGTGAGCATGTGCTTGCATCAGAGAGAGAGCGTGAGCATTTGCGTGCATCAGAGAGCGTGAGCATGTTCATGAATCAGAGTGTGAGCATGTGAGTGTATCAGAGAGAGAGCATGAGCCTTTGCGTGCCTGTTAGTGAATCAGAGTTTGAGCATGGGCGTGTATCAGAGAGAGAGTGTGAGCATGTGCGTGAATCAGAGTGTGAGCATATACGTGCATCAGAGAGAGAGTGTGAGCATGTGCTTGCATCAGAGAGCATGAGCATGTTCATGAATCAGAGTGTGAACATGTGCGTGCATCAGAGAGAGAGTGTGAGCATGTGCGTGCATCAGAGTGTGAGCATGTGCGTGCAGCAGAGAGCGAGTGTGAGCATGTGCGTGCATCAGAGTGTGAGCATGTGCGTGCAGCAGAGAGTGTGAGCATGTTCATGAATCAGAGTGTGAACATGTGCGTGCATCAGAGAGAGAGTGTGAGCATGTTCGTACATCAGAAAGAGAGCGTGAGCATGTGAGTGTATTTTGGTGAATCAGACTGTGAGCATGTTTATGAATCAGAGTGTGAGCATGTGCGTGCATCAGAGAGCGAGTGTGAGCATGTGCGTGCATCAGAGTGTGAGCATGTGCGTGCAGCAGAGAGTGTGAGCATGTTCATGAATCAGAGTGTGAGAATGTGCGTGCATCAGAGAATTAGCATGTGCGTGCATCAGAGAGAGAGTGTGAGCATGTTCGTGCATCAGAGAGAGAGTGTGAGCATGTTCGTGCATCAGAGAGAGAGTGTGAGCATGTGCGTGCATCAGAGAGAGAGTGTGAGCATGTGCGTGCATCAGAGAGAGAGCGTGTGAGCATGTGCGTGCATCAGAGAGAGAGCGTGTGAGCATGTGCGTGCATCAGAGAGAGAGTGTGAGCATGTGCGTGAAACAGAAAGATAGTGTGAGCATGTTTGTGCATCAGAGAGAGAGTGTGAGCATGTGCGTGTATGTTAGTGAATCAGACTGTGAGCATGTGCTTGCATCAGAGAGCGAGTGTGAGCATGTGCGTGCATCAGAGAGAGAGTGTGAGCATGTGCGTGTATCAGAGAGCGTGAGCATGTTCATGAATCAGAGTGTGAGCATGTGCGTGCATCAGAGAGAGAGCGTGAGCATGTGCGTGCATCAGAGACAGAGTGTGAGCATGTGCGTGCATCAGAGAGCGTGAGCATGTTCATGAATCAGAGTGTGAGCATGGGCGTGTATCAGAGAGAGAGCATGTGAGTGTATCAGAGAGAGAGCATGAGCCTTTGCGTGCATGTTTATGAATTAGAGTGTGAGCATGTGCGTGCATCAGAGAGAGTGCGCGTGAGCATGTGCGTGCATCAGAGTGTGAGCATGTGCGTGCATCAGAGTGTGAGCATGTGCGTGCATCAGAGAGAGTGTGAGCATGTGCGTGCATCAGAGAGAGTGTGAGCATGTGCGTGCATCAGAGAGAGAGCGTGAGCATGTGCGTGCATCAGAGAGAGAGCGTGAGCATGTGCGTGCATCAGAGTGTGAGCGTGAGAATGTGCGTGCATCAGAGTGTGAGCATGTGCGTGCATTAGAGAGAGAGTGTGAGCATGTTCATGAATCAGAGTGTGAGCATGTGCGTGCATCAGAGTCTGAACAAGTGCGTGCATCAGAGTGTGAGCATGTGCGTGCAGCAGAGAGAGAGTGTGAGCATGTGCGTGAATCATAGAGCGAGTGTGAGCATGTGCGTGCATCAGAGTGTGAGCATGTGCGTGCATCAGAGAGTGAGCATATGCGTGCAGCAGAGAGTGAGCACGTCCGTGCAGCAGAGAGAGAGCACGTCCGTGCAGTAGAGAGAGAGTGTGAGCACGTGCGTGCAGCAGAGAGATTGTGAGCATGTGCGTGCATCAGAGTGTGAGTATGTGCGTGCATCAGAGTGTGAGCATGTGCGTGCATCCGAGAGATTGTGCGCATGTGCGTGCATCAGAGTGTGAGTATGTGCGTGCATCAGAGTGTGAGCATGTGCGTGCATCAGAGAGAGAGCGTGAGCATGTGCGTGCATCAGAGAGTGTGAACATGTTCGTGAATCAGAGTGTGAGCATGTGCTTGCATCAGAGAGCGAGTGTGAGCACGTCCGTGCAGCAGAGAGAGAGTGTGAGCACGTCCGTGCAGCAGAGTGAGAGTGTGAGCACGTCCGTGCAGCAGAGTGAGAGTGTGAGCACGTGCATGCATCAGAGAGAGAGTGTGAGCACGTGCGTGCATCAGAGAGATTGTGAGCATGTGCGTGCATCAGAGTGTGAGCATGTGCGTGCATCAGAGAGATTGTGCGCATGTGCGTGCATCAGAGTGTGAGCATGTGCGTGCATCAGAGAGATTGTGCGCATGTGCGTGCATCAGAGAGATTGTGCGCATGTGCGTGCATCAGAGAGATTGTGCGCATGTGCGTGCATCAGAGAGAGTGAGTGAGCATGTGCGTGCATCAGAGAGAGAGCGAGTGTGAGCATGTGCGTGCATCAGAGAGAGTGTGAGCATGTGCGTGCATCAGAGAGAGTGTGAGCATGTGCGTGCATCAGAGAGAGAGCGTGAGCATGTGCGTGCATCAGAGAGAGAGCGTGAGAATGTGCGTGCATCAGAGAGAGAGCGTGAGAATGTGCGTGCATCAGAGTGTGAGCATGTGCGTGCATTAGAGAGAGAGTGTGAGCATGTTCATGAATCAGAGTGTGAGCATGTGCGTGCATCAGAGTCTGAACAAGTGCGTGCATCAGAGTGTGAGCATGTGCGTGCAGCAGAGAGAGAGTGTGAGCATGCACGTGAATCAGAGAGAGAGTGTGAGCATGCGCGTGAATCAGAGAGCGAGTGTGAGCATGTGCGTGCATCAGAGAGAGAGCGAGTGTGAGCATGTGCGTGCATCAGAGAGAGAGCGAGTGTGAGCATGTGCGTGCATCAGAGAGAGTGTGAGCATGTGCGTGCATCAGAGAGAGCGTGAGCATGTGCGTGCATCAGAGAGAGCGTGAGCATGTGCGTGCATCAGAGAGTGCGTGAGCATGTGCGTGCATCAGAGAGTGTATGTTAGTGAATCAGACTGTAAGCATGTGCGTGCATCAGTGTGAGCAAGTGCGTGCATCAGAGTGTGAGCATGTGCGTGCATCAGAGTGTGAGCATGTGCGTGCAGCAGAGAGTGAGCATGTGCGTGCAGCAGAGAGTGAGCACGTCCGTGCAGCAGAGAGTGAGCACGTCCGTGCAGTAGAGAGAGAGTGTGAGCATGCGCGTGCAACAGAGAGAGTTTGAGCATGCGCATGGAACAGAGAGTTTGTGTGTGCATCAGAGAGTGTGAGCATGTGCGTGCATCAGAGAGTTTGAGCATGCGCGTGCAACAGAGAGAGTTTATGTGCATGCATCAGAGAAAGTGTGAGCGTGTGCTTGCATCAAAATTATAAATTAAACGAACAGCATCAGTAACTTTTTTGTTAATTTCATAATGTAGATTTTAGTGTTCTATCAGCTGTTAGAGGAGAATTTAGAGGAGAGAGAAAGAGCAGGTATGCAAAAGAGAGAGAGTGTGAAACGTGCGTGCATCAGAGAGAGTGTGAGCATGTTCATGAATCAGAGTGTGAGCATGTGCGTGCATCAGAGTGTGAGCATGTTCGTGAATCAGAGTGTGAGCATGTGCGTGCATCAGAGTGTAAGCATGTGCGTGCATCAGAGCGAGAGTGTGAGGATGTGCGTGCATCAGAGAGAGAGAGTGTAAGCATGTGCATGCATCAGAGAGAGAGTGTAAGCATGTGAGTGCATCAGAGAGAGTGTGAGGATGTGCGTGCATCAGAGAGAGTGTGAGGATGTGCGTGCATCAGAGAGAGAGTGTGAGGATGTACGTGCATCAGAGAGAGTGTGCGCAACAGAGAAAGAGTGTGTGTGCAACAGAGAGTGTATGTGCGTGCATCAGAGAGAGAGTGTAAGAATGTGCATGCATCAGAGAGTGTAAGCATGTGTGTGCATCAGAGAGAGTGTAAGCATGTGAGTGCATCAGAGTGTGAGCATGTGCGTGCATCAGAGAGAGTGTGTGCATGTGCGTGCATCAGAGAGAGAGCGTGAGCGTGTGCGTACATCAGAGTGTGAGCATGTGCTTGCATCAAAATGATAAATTAAACAAACAGCATCAGTAATGTTTTCTGTACTATCAACAGTTAAAGGAGTCTTTAGTAGTAATATTAATTTCACCAATAGCAGCAATTTTAAGCAATTTTAGAAACATTAAATTTCATGTTTTTGAAATTTAAATCCTGGGTCAGTCTCCTTTGTGCGTGTGTGTGCAACAGAGAGATAGTGAGAGTGTGTGAATGTTTAAGCTACCGTCTCCATCACTGCTCCCCGGGTTCCTGGTATCACAATGACTAACAGTCACTCTCACGTTGCTATAATGTGGGCCTTTAGCAACATGGACACAGGAAGTGCTCATCCAAAAAGCGCAAACGACTGCAGAGAACGAGTGGAACGGTGTTAGAAACTCACAGCAGCCCTTCTGGATGCTCATCCATCTGACTCTCCTTTTGATGCCCATCATGTTGTTCACCATGTGACAGTGAACCGAAGCTGGTTCTCCATTAAATGATCGGCACAGGAGATACATCTCCATCACAGACTCCATTTCTGCCATCTGCCATTGAGAAAACACAGACAGCGTCACCTTGTGACCGGTTAACCATCACTTCCTGTACACACTGATCAAATCGCCACCCCACAGGAAATAGTCCTGTTAAAGAGCTTTCATTCCAGCTCCAGAAGGCCTGACCAATGGGAGAGCCTGTTCATATACACCAGACGACAGATGAGGTGTTTATGGGTAAAGATCATTAGCTGTTGCTAAGACAGCAGGTGGTGAGAGGAGACGGTACCATGTCTTCATTTCTACAGCCGGACTACTGGACTCTTACTGAGACTGAGTTGAGAAGTGCTGGTTACAAACCGCTGCGTACACTAAAGCCCTGATTAGACTGGCCTGCACTCATCTATACTGTTAATGTTGTTAAAAAAAGAATGAATATTCCAATGTCTTTTAAAAGAGAATGAATATTCCAGTGTTGCTCTATTAAATATTATTGCTGTCCAGTTCCATTTTACGATTGGTTTGGTGTTTCGAAGATGTTTTCTTACCTGTTGAGCAGTTTTCCTGCTGCAGTGTAAAGAATCAAACCTGTCTATCAACTCACCTCAGCAGCAGCGCTCCTCCTCCCAGCGTGCAGCAAAACACAATGACTCCGAACGGAATGTTCAACATTTCTTTATAGACTCTTGGGGGAGGGGGCGGGGCTTATCCATGTGAAGTCACAATAGAAGTTCTAATGACCTCACAGTAATGATCTATACACACACACCAGGATTACTATTAGATTAGATGTGTTTCATTTGCTCAAACCAGAAATAACATGATTTATACAGTTTGTAGATTAATGAGCTGCAGAAGGGTGAAAAATATATACATATACACCAAAAAATCTATAATAAAACCAACCTATTATTACCTGTTATTTTTGATTGCTTTTTTGATTTTTGATTATAGCTAGTTTAGGTATATATACTGACTAAAGAGGACAGATCCAGGGATTTTACAAACATGAGAGCAGCCTGTGACACTGGTGTCCCCCCACACCACCCTCAACAAACCCAAATTTACTGATCTGTCCGGGCCAGGTTTGTCCCTGAGTTTTTTAAGTGTGAGTTTATGAGCATGATGAATCCAGACAGTAAAGACATTCCTTAAGACTGCATTCAGCAAACCTCATTGCAGACATCTTAAATAATCAGAGATCTCCAGCACACTGAGGACAATCTGAGGATTTCCGTGAATTCTGTATTCAGTTAAACCAACTTTACAGAAGGCCGTTGATATGAGTACATGCTGATTTAAGATTTAACATCTTTTATTTAGAGTCCATCCATCCATTTTCTTACGCTTATCCGAGGTCGGGTCACGGGGGCAGCAGCTCCAGCAGGGATGCCCAGACTTCCCTCTCTCCGGCCACTTCTTCCAGCTCCTCCGGGCGGATCCCAAGGCGTTCCCAGGCCAGCCGAGAGACATCTCTCCAGCGTGTCCTGGGTCTTCCCCGGGGTCTCTTTCCGGTGGGACGTGCCCTGAACACCTCACCAGGAAGGCGTCCAGGGGACATCCTAATCAGATGCCCAAGCCACCTCATCTGACTCCTCTCGATACGGAGGAGCAGCGGCTCTACTTTGAGCCCCTCCCGGATGGCTGAGCTTCTCACCCTATCTCTAAGGGAGAGTCCAGACACCCTGTGGAGGAAACTCATTTCGGCCACTTGTATTCGCGATCTCGTTCTTTTCGGTCACTACCTACAGCTCGTGACCATAGGTGAGAGTGGGAACATAGATCGACCGGTAAATTGAGAGCTTTGCCTTCTGGCTCAGCTCCTTATTCACCATGATGGACCGATGCAGAGCCCACATCACTGCAGAAGCTGCCCCGATCCGCCTGTCGATCTCCCGCTCCATTTTACCCTCACTCGTGAACAAGATTCCGAGATACTTAAACTCCTCCACTTGGGGCAAGGTCTCACTCCCAATCCTGAGAGGGCATTCCACCCTTTTCCGACTGAGGACCATGGCCTCAGATTTAGAGGTGCTGATTCTCATCCCAGCCGCTTCACACTCGGCTGCGAACCGATCCAGAGAGAGCTGAAGGTCACAGCATGACACAGCAACAACGTCATCTGCAAAAAGCAGTGACCCAATCCTGAGCCCACCAAACCGGACCCCTTCAACGCCCTGGCTGCGCCTAGAAATCCTGTCCATAAAAATTATGAATAGGATCGGTGACAAAGGGCAGCCCTGGCGGAGTCCAACCCTCACCGGGAACAGGTCCGACTTACTGCCGGCAATGCGGACCAAGCTCTGACTTGTACAGGGACCGGACAGCCCTTAGCAAGGAATCCGATACCCCATACTCCCAGAGTACCCCCCACAGGAGCCCCCGAGGGACACGGTCGAATGCCTTCTCCAAGTCCACAAAGCACATGTAAACTGGTTGGGCAAACTCCCATGCACCCTCCAGGACCCTGCTAAGGGTGTAGAGCTGGTCCACTGTTCCGCGACCTGGACGAAAACCACACTGCTCCTCCTGAATCCGAGGTTCGACTCTCCGACGGACCCTCCTTTCCAGGACCCCTGAATAGACTTTCCCCGGGAGGCTGAGATGTGTGATCCCTCGATAGTTGGAACACACCCTCCGGTCCCCTTTCTTAAAGAGGGGGACCACCACCCCGGTTTGCCAATCCAGAGGCACCGTCCCCGATGTCCATGCGATGTTGCAGAGGCGTGTCAGCCATGACAGTCCTACAACATCCAGAGCCTTGAGGAACTCTGGGCGGATCTCATCCACTCCCGGAGCCCTGCCACCAAGGAGCTTTTTGACCACCTTGGCAACCTCGACCCCAGAGATGGAAGAGTCCACCTCTATGTCCCCAGGCTCTGCTTCCTCCTCGGAAGGTATGTTGGTGGAATTAAGGAGGTCTTCGAAGTACTCCCCCCACCGACCCACGACGTCCCGAGTCGAGGTCAGCAGCGCACCATCCCCACTATACACTGTGTTGACCGTGCACTGCTTTCCCCTCCTGAGACTCCAGATGGTGGACCAGAATTTCCTCGAAGCCGTCTGGAAGTCCTTCTCCATGGCCTCTCTAAACTCCTCCCTTGCCCGAGTTTTTGCCTCAGTAACCACCGCATTCCGCTTGGCCTGTCGGTACCTATCAGCTGCCTCCAGAGCCCCACTGGCCAAAAAGGCCCGGTAGGACTCCTTCTTCAGCTTGATGGCATCCCTCACCGCTGGTGTCCACCAACGGGTTCTAGGGTTGCCACCGCGACAGGCACCGACCACCTCCCGGCCACAGCTCCGGTCAGCCGCCTTTACAATGGAGGCGCGGAACATAGTCCATTCAGACTCAATGTCCCCCACCTCCCCCGGGACGTGGTTAAAGCTTTGACGGAGGTGGGAGTTGAAGCTTGTCCTGACAGGGGACTCTGCCAGACGTTTGTTTGGCGCATAAGCGCAGACAACACTAAGGACCCGTCCCCTGACCCAAAGGCGGAGGGCCGCCACCCTCTCATCTGCCGGGGTAAACCCCAATGTACTGGCCCCAAGCCGTGGGGCAATAAGTATGCCCACACCTGCTCGGCGCCTCTCACCGGTGGCAACTCCAGAGTGGAAAATAGTCCAGCCCCTCTCAAGGAGACTGGTTCCAGAGTCCAAGCTGTGCGTCGAGGTGAGTCCAACTATATCTAGCTGGAACTGCTCAACCTCGCGCACTAGCTCAGGCTCCTTCCCCACCAGAGAGGTGACGTTCCACGTCCCTAGAGCCAGCTTTTGCAGCCAAGGATCGGACCGCCATGGCCCCCGTTTTCGGCCACCGCCCAGCTCACAACGCACTCGACCTCTTTGGCCCCTCCCACAGGTGGTGAGCCCATGGGAAGGGGGACCCACGTTGCCTCTTCGGGCTGAGCCCGGCCGGGCCCCATGGGTGAAGGCCCGACCACCAGGCGCTCGCCAGCGGGCCCCACCTCCAGGCCTGGCTCCAGAGGGAGGCCCCGGTGACCCACGTCCGGGTGAGGGAAAACGTCTTCAAAAGTTTTTATTCATCAGAAGAGGTCTGAACCGCTCTTTGTCTCTTCCCTCACCTAGGACCTGTTTGCCTTGGGTGCCCCTACCAGGGGCATAAAGCCCCCGACAACATAGCTACCAGGATCATTGGGACACGCAAACCCCTCCACCACGATAAGGTGGCGGTTCGAGGAGGAGTTTTAAGAATTAAATATTAATTCTTTACATCACATGCTTTCGAATATTTAGTTTTTAGAAAATAACTCCAATGTGCTCAGTTTCCTCGTGCTAACCTGTTTTCTGTCACGTGTCTATTATAAGTGTGTTTCTGTTTCTGTGCCAAATCCTCGTTCTGTTTCGCTTCAGTCTGGTCCCTCCTATAAAGAGTCCCAGGACTGAGGAACAGTAACAGGGTCAACAGCGTCCTCTGGACACAAGCAGTCCACCACTGAGAGATCCAGGTGCTGAACAAGACACAGAACCTTCAGGAACTCATGGGTATCCTACAGGTCCTGCTGAAGAAGAAGAGAAGCACAAGGATCAAGAGCAGAACATGAGAAGAGGGTTGATGACAAAGCTGCATGAATGATGAAGATCCTTTTGTATTTTGGGCTTCAGGAGGAGGGCACGTGAAAGAAAAGCAATGAATCACTGGGAGAGAGGGAAACCATTAAAATGGGAAAAGTTTCAAATGATTAGCTGGATGAGCAAATTGAAAGATCAATATTCAAGAGATGATGTCTCATCACAATTTGGACAAAAGGATAAAATGGTGAAAATGAAGACATGCGGTTCTAGAAGTACAACCTGCAGAGAAATGTATCCCTGAATCCCTGTTTAGACTGTGCAAGACCAGGTAGGGAGATGAAAATGGAATAAAATAATCAAATAAGGATCAAATAAAAAGAGAAAGATGAGAAAAAGAGATATATAACAGAATAGATCTATATAGAAAACTGTTCAGGAGTACAACACAAAATGTTCTTATATTACAGTGAATATCACAGGAAGTGTGAAGTGAGACGCACAAGAAACCTTGAACTAACAAATGATACAATTGAGGATTTCGTCACGAATATCAATCAAACACGTATCAAATGGAAAATGTCATTTAGCTGATATGCTTCTAAACAGCCTTTAAAAACGAGAAAAACACGTAATTAGAAACATTGAAAGTGACTATTCTTGTCATTGCGAGGTCACAGCACACAGTGACCCAGAACGAAACTGGACCTCTGCATTTAACCCATGCACAAACACACCGTGCAGCAGGGGCAGCTATGAAAGCACCCGGGGAGCAGTGACGGGGACAGCACCTTACTCAGGGGTACCTCAGGGGGACCTACTGGTGAGGGGTTTGAACCCACAATCTTCCAAACCTGTGGCTCCCGAACCACTCAGCCACTGCTTCTATTGAGAGTAGAACATAAAATAGGGTTGCCAGATATGGATCAGCACAAATTTTGATTATCTTTTGAGTGTAAAAAAAAAGTTTAAAATAACAACCATCTGGTGAAATATAGACCTAAATATTATATAGCATATACTTTAACATGTATCTTTAAATCGTTCGTCAGTTTTGCATTAATTATCAATCAGTTAATCAAACATTAAACTAATGAAAAGGTAAGAAAGGAAGGAAGACAGACAGACAGATAGAAACAGACACACATTGCAGGTTTGATGTTAAAGGCGTTTGTTCGAACGGTTCTTGGGAGCTGCAGAGGTTAAAGCTGGGCTGTCCTGCAGTTAACTGCTATTGGAGACCACCGCTGGATCTGTTTCCCACCATTAAATAGGAACTTCATCTCAGATATTGATCTACTGCGTTTATGACACTCTAAAGTATTAAATATTATATAGTGTGTGTGTGTGTGTGTGTGTGTGTATAAATACATATACATTATATATAATATTTAATACCTTATATATATATATATATATATGTACCTGTGAAGACCATACGCTACCATTAAAACCCCCGACTGAACAGTCAGAGTCACTGATGGACGTCTTTTCTACCGAGTCATCCTGGACCAGCAACCAGGGCTCAATCTGAACCTGCTGGACTGATCAGAAAGACCCTTCTTGTTCTCTCTGGACGGTCCCGTGTGGACCGGAGGAGGAGGCGGTTCCTCTTTGGACTTTCGGTTCCTCAGAAGGTTCTTCCTCCAGTTTTAGAGCTGTTCTCGGAGCCGGACTCCGTGAAGCTGCAGTGTGAAAACAGCAGTTCAGTAAAAGCCCTGAATAAATGTGTGTATAATAAATATATTTATCACTCTATAAACACACAGCGTCACCAGTATTCATCATAAGGGTGAATCGAATCTTTGTTTTCTGTGAATGGAGTGACTATAATGATACAAGAACTGAAGTCACTAAAGCTCAATCCGGAAACTCGATCTGGATCTTTCACTCAAACCTCAACCCTGAACATGTTGAACTGCAGTAAACAGTCCTCCAGACCGGCCTACCCTCAACCTGCACTTCATGTTCCCCTCCTGCAGCCCTGACACCTGCTGCTGGACCACTACCTTCCTTCAACAAGCTCCACCTCCTTCCTTCAACAAGCTCCACCTCCTTCCTTTCACAGCGCTCAAACTGGTCTTTCCTCTCTCTCAGACAGCGAGCTGTAGAGAATGAAGCTGAGCTCAGCGTGTGGAGCAATGTCCGCACTAGAAGTCCTTAAAGAGTCCGGACTGTAGCGGAGCTGTGGCTCCAGCAGGAGATGATGATCATAAAAACTCTTTAAACCCAGACGGAGCTCTTTCTGTGCAGCTCGGCGGAGACGGGACTGTCTGATTGGCTCAGCGAGCAAGAAGCTAATGCTACATCATGTAGCTAACAGGGACACCGCTGCTCTGACTGAACTGAAGTCGCTTCTACAGTAAAGCCACAGAAATAGTCTAAGACAAGCGTAAATGAACTTTAACGATAATAAAACGAAGAGTGTTTATATTCGCCTTTTTTCCTACAAACGTCTCTTCGTGTTTGAAACGCCTCCTTGACGCGCCGAGAGAGACAATTGGCTGACTGAGAAGCGACAGGCGGCTAATTTGATTGCGGCAAATGAGTGACATGTGGCTCCTCCAATGAGGATCAGAATGAGTGACACATGCCCCGCCCACAGGATGAAAAACGTGTCCCCGGTTGGTGAGGAGGCACACTCTGCTTTTGATGTATTTGTTTGTTTTGATTGTTAAATAAAGTTAGTGCTTCAAATGATGCGATATTAAAGGATCAATATTTTAATGCACAAAACTGCAATCCTAATATTTGATCTTTAAATTGAAATGCTGGACACACACACTCAGGAAACATTCGCTGGAGTTGAATAGCAATAATGAGTGAGTGACAGGTGACTTCTCCAATGAGAATCCAGAATGAGAATGATTGACAGTTGCTCCGCCCACACACGGATGCGATGTCCGACGGTGGTGTAGTGTACAGTGAGCAGCGCTGCCTCCTCACCAACCGGGGACACGTTTTTCATCCTGTGGGCGGGGCATGTGTCACACATTCTTATCCTCGATCCTCATTGGAGGAGCCGCAAACAAATTAGCCGCCTGTCGGTTCTGGAGTGAGTCTCCCAAGAGTCTATTGATTAGTATTGTTTTACCCCTGAGGGATTAGAAACACAGTTCTAGTTCTGACTCAGTCTGAAAACTGAACACACTCTAGACAGAGCAAGTTTATTTCATCCATTTATTCCAATCCATCAAAGTACATGAAAAACAACTGAAAATAAAGGGGGAGAAAATAAAAGAAGAAAATAAACCGGGAAAGGTAGGGAAGGGACAGGAAGTGGCAAAGGCCACTGGGGATGGAGCTGAATGCTGGTCAAAGTTGGACCTGAGATCTTCTGGCAGCTGGACTCAAGGCTCAGTTCGTGTAAGATCTCAGGGATTGACCGCGGGGGTGGGGGAGGAACATCTGCTGGTTCCATTTTTTATCTGAGTTTGATCTGCGCTGTCCTCTCAGGGTCCAGTCAATACTTTGGGGGAAGATGGGACACATGGGGTCCGCTTTCATTACAATCCGGTTTTGGAACTGAAGTCTGGTTCTGTTTTGCGTCACTTTCGGACACAAAATCCAGTGTCCTCGTGCTTCCTCAGGATTGGAGCAAAACTCCAGGCCCGATTGAAGGCGGAATCTGAATCCATGAGCACTAACCTTCAGACCTTCAAGGTCCTCAGAACCAGAAGTTACTTTTTCTGCTCATCAGAGGAAATTTGGGAACTTTCATCCAGTTCTTGCTTTGAGCACTTGCACAAACTTTCTGTGGTTCAGCGGTTCTCAAAGCAGAAGCTCGGAAATCGTTCAGAGATCGTTTCTCTACATAGAGAATCTGAAAAAGGTTGGGCAATCGCAGAACAGCGCCATATCTGTTGTACAAGACAGGTGTGACAGATGGAGAGGAAGCCAGCAGTGTATGAGGTGGGGAGGGTTCAGGAGGAAGGGCCACGACAAAGGTTAAAAAAAGAAACAAAGATGGACTGTATCCAGGATAAGATGCCACGTCTCCTTGGTGGCTGCCGCCTTGAAGAGGTGCTGCTGGAAGGATTTCCACCTCTGCTGGAACTTGGCGAAGGCCCCGTGTTCGCATTCTGAGACGGGTTCCTGGATCTCTGTAACAGGAAACAATGAGAACGTTAGCAACCTCGTCATTGTTAATGCAGAATTCAATGTGTTCCTGCTAATAATGAAGACGATATAACACAGGTTCTACAACATCAAAATAAGATCTCAAATCCTTCTTTACCTTTCGGAAGATGTTCCTGAGGCGGGAGCAGACACCCTTGCGCTTCCTCCTTTCGTCTCCCTCTGTTGTTCCAGGTGTTGCTGGTGAAGGAGGTGTTATTGGTGAAGGAGGTGTTGCTGGTGAAGGAGGTGTATCTGGAGGAGATGATGTATCTGAAGCAGAAGTTGTATCCAGTATCTCTGCCTCCAGAATTTTCTGCAGTGTGTGCACCACTTTCTCATCAAAAGTGGGGTCCTGATGGTCTAAGCACAGCTGCATCGTTTCCTGTGTCCCAAACTGAAGCAGAAGCTCCATAAGCACAGTGGACAGACCAGCTCGGAAGCCCCCCTCGTAGAAGGTGGATGGGGGGAACTCCCTGTGGAGTTTCTCGATGAGACCGGTCCATCTTGGAGCGGTCTGTCCCTCGTCTCCGGGCTGCTGGGGTGAAGGTGCTGAAAGGAGCCTCAGTGTCAACAGCACTGAAAGGACTGGATGGGTCGTGGCCATCACGTCCAGGATGTTGCTGATGGAGTGTGGCGCCTCGTCCTGGGCCTGGTTGGAGCTTGAAGGCCCCTCGAGGGGGTCATCAGAGCTGCTGGGCTGAGAGAGTGAACAGTGTGGTTTTCTATAGTACACACCGTGAATCACCAGAACCATAGCAGCTACCAGTGTTTTTGTCAGCAGGCCGTAACGGGAATTGACACAGTCAATCATCTCCGACTTGGATTGAAACCTACTGACAAATTCTTCATAAATGTCATCAATGATGGACGAGTGGAACTGCTGGACAGCATCTTGACTGTCTTCTACTTCGATGACCTCAAAAAGTAACACCAGTTCCTGCACGCCATCTGAGACCTGCTGAACCAAGTTCTCCGTCACTATCACGGGTTGGTGAGCCCCGTCACAATTCTCGACGACCCTCTGGAGGATCGACCGGATGCAATGACGGACAGCCGTCATAGAAACGGACGGAACTGGCAACATTGAATTCATGACCTGCGATCAAAAAAGAAAAAAGAAAACTATAAATATTTAAGAAATAATAATTCAACTTACCTCCATAATAAAATGTAGCACTAGAATGAAAGAAGAACCGTTCTCTGAATGGTGTAAATGTGTTCTAATGGTTCTGTGAGTGGCCAGTGTTCTGTGTATGACCAACACATTTACTAAAAGAACCCTAAAAGAACAAAACCTGCTCATTCCTCCAGTGTTCCCACCCTGCTGTGATTAGTTACCTTTAGGATGAAGGTCTCTGGTGTAGATCTGTTTAAGAGTTCTCTGTTAGAGTTCTCTTAGAGTTCTCAGTTGGAGTTCTCTTTTGGAGTTCTCTGTTTGAGTTCTCACTGCTTTCTAGTGGGACCCTAACTCTCCGACAGTCTCCCATAGAATGACAGAAGCTCCCTGATGGTCCGGAATTTATACACAAGCTTCTATGATGTCACAAAGGCCAGGCTGCAGACACCGAGTAGCTTTCCGCACCAATAAAAGCCCTGTGGAATCTACAGTACACCCGATACAGTAAAAGTCCCTGCACACCAATTATTATCATTAATATTAAGATTTAAAGTCCTCATCAAGTTTGTTATAATATTATAGTATTGTGTTATATTTATGTTATCATCAAAATATATATAAAATAGATAATACAATGTTCAGTATTATTTGAATTATAATAAATGTATACATTATTTTATGGTTCATATTGGCAGTAATTGTTTTTCTGGGGTTTGATTTTTAGCCTACATAGGAGCTAGCTAACTACCTTGATAAACAAACTCCAAAATAATTCTTATTATATATTATTATTATTATTACATACTATATTATTATTTAGGGGGGGGGG
>JABMDN010000472.1:0-21291 GCA_017165825.1 Hepsetus odoe
TCCGCTGTGTACAATGTGAAGAGGAAGGGGGCGAGGACTGTTCCTTGCGGGGCTCCAGTGCTGCAGACCACCACCTCAGACACACAGTCCTGGAGTCTCACATACTGGGGTCTATTGGTGAGGTAGTCAATAATCCACTCAGACATGTGATGGTCCACACCTACTCCCTCTAGCTTCCCCCTCAGAACTGAAGGCCGGATCGTGTTGCAAGCACTGGAAAAGTCAAAGAACATGACTCTTACAGTGCTCCAGGTGAGTGAGGGCCCGATGCAGCAGGTAGATGACAGCGTCATCCACCCCAATGTGCGGCTGGTATGCAAACTGCAGTGGGTCCAGGTCCCTCCTGACCAGTGGACGAAGGTGATGGAGGATGATCCTCTCCATAGCCTTCATCAGGTTAGAAGTGAGGGCAACAGGTCTGAAATGGTTTGCCCTAGAATCTCTGGTGGTTGCTATTTTGTTGCTTGGTGTTTACCTGATTGTTCTATTTGCAGTTCATCCCACATGAGAGACCATGCAGAGTCTTCAAAGATATGTTGCCTGTGCCTGTTTACTCAATGTGTACTTTTCTACTTTTTTTACCTCATTAAGAAGACAAGTCTGGGTTGTATAATTTAAATAATTAGGAAATATTCGCCAACATCCTACATCTGGACTGTATTGATACCTTTATCTATTTCACCCAAAATTCAAAGAGAAGTCAATACCTAGAAACAGGAAATTATAAAAGACAATGTAGCTTATATTTCCTTCTGGTTTAGATCATGTGCAGCATGTTTAATATGTCAAAGAGTATGTCTGGGTTTTACCACTGTGCACAAAGGAAATGACCAGTAGCATTGAAAGCAGTAGAACCAAAATATATGATGTAGAAATGCAACTACAGAGCGTCAAGCCAATCTTAAGCTGAAGCCTAAAAAGCATCAGGAGACACATTGTTAACCAGTGTGTACAGTGTGTTGTAAAGTGTGTTATCCAGTGTGTAAAATACTATCCAGTGTGTTATCCACTGTGTATAGTCTAGTCAAGTCAACTTTATTTATATAGCACTATTACAACTGTTGTTATCTCAAAAGCAGCTTTACAGAAACCGAGCCCCAATTGGGTAAGCTGAGGGCAACAGAGGCAAGGAAAAACTCCCCAAAACAGGAGGATGAAACCTTGGGAGAAACCAAGACCCAAAAGGGGAACCCATCCTTCTTTGTTTGATACCGGAAAACAAAAGGTAAGAAAGAAAGAGAAAAGCCCTGTATAGTGATGACCTCCAGTAAGCAAGAGTTACAGTAAAACAGTCGATTAGTGACTGTAATTAGAGTTTCATGAACTAATTTTGGTTGCTCTGTTTGAGTGGGGGAAGGTTTAATCTTCATGTCAGCAGCTCCTGCAGAAGAGCCAGTCTGTAGCTGGTCTGAAGTTCAGGTCGGGAGAGTAATATGATGATGATAGTAGTTTTGCAGACTTGATGGAGTAGCTGGTATGAAGTTCAGGAAACCTTCACGGAGACTGATGGACTTGCTTTTCCGGAAATACCTAAACTCATCAACGCCCATCTCAAACAGAGAGAAAGGAATTAGATCTGTTTTTAATTCATTGTACAGACCATGACTTTAAAGAATGCAGTAATGTGACTTCGGATTAACTCGCTATTACTGCCTGACAAAAAGGACTGATCCTGACTAAAAAGGACAGATCCAGGGGTTTTACAAACATGAGAGCACCCTGTGACACTATTTCCCCCCACACCACCCTCATCAAACCTAAATTTACTGATCTGTCTGAGCCAGGTTTTTCCCCTGAGTTTTAGTTTTGATTTTGTTTTGGATCTCTGGGCAAACAATAGATAATGAAATCCACCAGCCTGTCTGGGCCTTGGTTTGTCCCTGAGTTTTTTGAGCGTGAGTTTGAGCGTGAGAGTGGTGAGCCGGCAGCACCAACATCCCAGTTTGCTGTAATTCTCTATATCCTTGAACCCATGGATCTGTACCTTTTAACTAGCAGGAAGATTAATTACTAAAAGCCTGACTAAACAGTATGTCTTTAGCCTGGACTTAAATAATAAGAGTGCGTCTGAGTCCCGGACAGCAGCTGGAAGACTGATCCAGAAATGGGGGGGCTTTGAATGGAAAAAGCTCTTCACGGAGTGGAGTGCAAATTCATGGAGTGCAAATCTAAGTTTAGCAATGTTTCTAAGGTGAGGGAAAGCTATTTTAGTGATATTTCCAATGTGTGAATCTTGAAATCTGAGTCAATTGTGACACCCAGTCATTTGACAGTAGGTTTAAGATTAACTCTAAAATTAGAGTTACCTTCGAACCTGGGACCTCTTGAGCCATAAATCCAGAGGCAAGCACCCTACCACTAGACCACCGCCACCCCAAATATCTCCATGTCAGGTGGATCGGAGATGATAAATTGCCTTCTAGGAGTAAGTTTGTGTGCGTGTCTACCCGGCGATGGACTGGCGACCTGTCCAGGGTGTCTCACCGCCTTTCACCCTGTGTCATCTGGGATAGACTCCAGGACTGCCCGCAACCCTACTAAAGGATAACTGGTTCTGAAAGTGAGTGAGGGTCTTATAACATTTTGTATTTTGTAAAATCACCCCTGTAGGAAATGTGTTCCATGAGGTCAGAAAAAAAGGTCAGCCTCAAACGAAGCCTCAGAGAGTCTTCTGGAGTCCATACAAATGTGTCTGCAATGTGGTGTCTTTTGGAATTCATGCTGATAGGTGATAGAAAAGAAAAATAATTCCATTGAAATATTGAAATTATGTCATTGTATATTCTTTCCACTTTTAATCTGCATCTTCATCACAACAGCAAAAAAGATATGACAATAGATATCAGGGTAGATGGATGTGACTTTATTCAAGTCTTCAACCACATTGCAATGTTCTCTTAAGAGAAGCAAGGAACCCCTGAGTGAAAAACAGCCATGCTGAGCACAGACAACCAAACCACTGCAGAAAACAGTCACCTTCAGAGACTGTAACGTCCTCGATTTTCTCAAGTTAACGTGAGAACCAGAGCTTTTTTTTTACTATTCTACACCTATTACTCCACAATACATAAAATGTTTTTTAGATTATTTTATAGGTTGATTGAATTAAAGACTGATAAGGCTGAACTATCATATTTTCAAAAATATTCGGACATTCAAATTTTGTTATTTGCATTTGAGCTCTGATGTGTCTTACTGCTGTCAATGAACCTTCAGGTGTTTCTAGAACTTGATCAGATGGGGAACGATACAAAAAAAGCTCTACTGAAAGTGTCCAAGGGCACAGTAGCCTTCATCCTTTTCAAATAGAAATTATTTTGAACCACAGCATTTCCAAAGACTAACAAAAGTATAAATATATAACATATATAAATTAAACTCATTTGATCTGACCTGACATTTCTAGAGGGGCAGCGGTGACCTAGTGTTTAGGGCGTTGGCCGTATGATCGGGGGTTCGAACCCCTTCCTAATAGGTTGCCCTGAGGTACCCTTGAGCAAGGTGCCGTCCCCGTCACGCTCAAAGAAAACCTTTAATCAATCTAACTATAATTATAGTTTTCATAATTTTCATAACTACGATGATTATTATTATAATCATCCTCATTAGGGTAATTATGATGTGATTATTACGGTTCTTATTATTGTTGTTGTTATTATTGTAAGAACATATACCATTATGTGGATACCATCATAATCTTTATCTTCCTCATCACTGGTATGTGTGTGGGTCTGCCAGCTTTGGTTTGAGCTCTTTCTGTTATAAATAAATACCACAAGAACAGTGGATGAATTTCCTCCCTGCGATGGGCTGGTGACCTGTCCAGGGTGTGTCCCCGTCCTTCACCCTGTGTGAGCTGGGATGGACTCCAGCACTCCCCCGCGACCCCGCTTGGGACAAGCGGCAGAAAATGAATGAATGACATTTCTAGATTTACCCTCCAGTACAAACAAGGATGAAGTGAAGTTGGTCAGATGGACAATGAAGAATCATGATGTGATCACAATGACTCAGATCTGTCGTTCCTTTGTGCAGATATGAGCAAAATCGTCAGTGCAAAACTACTTTACCACATCTGATGAACTATGATATACAGGTTTCAGGACACACAGGGAATCACAGCTGACTCAGTACAGTGCTGGGTAATCACAGACTAGTCAGTGCCTGTGGCCTCATTTAGCAGGATATTTCACACAGCAAAAATTGTTCAAGAATAGTTTCAGGAGGATCACAAAGAGGTCTGATTGTTGACTTGATCTTTAAATTCCCCTGAATGCAACCTGATCAATTTTGCGTCAAACTATAAGGTTCATTCATGGAGCCCTCACCTTTATAAATTACAAGACTTAAAATATGTGTTGCTGAAGTCAAGTCAGTTTTATTAAAGACTTGATGCCAGAAGGTATAGACCATCTGCTCCCTAGTGGTCACAAATGGAATTGTTTTACTTCCGCCAATAACCACCTGCTTTCTCTGCTGACGTCATATGACCATATGCCAAGGATTTCTACCTGGGGATCCTGAAATTTGAGTGGTAAGTGTTTGTTGGTCTTTGTTTAAATGTGTTTCATTTGCTGTAGCTGAAGGAACCTGTACGTGGGTGACTGTGAGGTGCAGGTGGTCTCTGGTCTGTTGTTTGGAGATTCCTGCTGCAGGAGATTCACCAAATACTGAACACTGAACATTTTAAAGACCTTGGAGAACAACTTGGAGGTGTTCACTCAGAGACTGCAGCTCACCTGTGTATCCAGTCAAGAGCAGCTCTGACCAGTGATGAAGGACTAGAGGATGACTCAGACTCAGAACAGTACTGACCCACAGGCGTTGTTGTCCTCTTTACAAATATATTAAGCAAAATTAGTCTAAATTCAGTCTTTCCATCAATATCCACTTAGAAGCTCCAACACAAGATGAAGTCAGGGAATTTATTAGGGAATATGAAAGGAGGAAAAGTACAGGGAAGCCATGCGTTACTGTTTTCAGAAGGCAGGAGTGCTCTGGAGGAGATGTCACAGCATAAACCCATCAGCCATAACATTAAAACCAGGTGAAGTGAATAACATTAAAGGAGTCACTATAACAAGGTAATCAAAGACCCGGGATCTACTAGGCAGCAAGAAACAGTTAGTTCTTGAAGTTTGTTTTGGGAGCAGAAAAATAGATGAAAGAAATGACTGAATTTGTGTTTCTGAGTGAGTGGGCACTGACAAAAAGACAGGATGCAGAGCTGGAGGTGTCAGAGATAAAGATGCTGAGTTTTTCGCTGAGTATGATGAGG
Organism: Hepsetus odoe; assembly: GCA_017165825.1. NCBI lineage: Eukaryota > Metazoa > Chordata > Actinopteri > Characiformes > Hepsetidae > Hepsetus > Hepsetus odoe. Next base: position 5,279 of record JABMDN010000472.1, read on the forward strand.
ATGGACAGAATTAGAAATCAGTATATTAAAGGGACAGCTCAGGTTGGACGTTTTGGAGACAAAGTTAGAGAAACAAGGTTGCACTGGTTTAGACATGTCCACTTCACCTCCTCTAACAGCGCTTTCACAAAGAGAGAGAGCGGGCAAGAGACCTTACTGCTATATTAAGAGGAAGAAAGCAATAAAATGGAGGTCTATGAAAAGAAATGTCAAAATCTTTAAATTTAAAGTTGGTTCATTTGCATACCAATTAAGCAACAGCCAATACAAGCAAAGTTGACACGCTTTTAAAATGCTTGAACTGACTAATTTTCTCAATCACTGTGAGAAAGCAAACAAAAAAAAAACTATATATAGGAGAACACTAGATGGATGAGAATGCTAGCTCACCAGACTAAGCAAGAAATTCAGAGTTAAATAGTTTACTCCAGATTTTACACAAATTTTTAAACAGCACAAAGATTTAAAACATACAAAATTAAACCTGATAATGAAGCAATACAAACCGAAAAAATTGAACTTAAAAAGTTCATGAAGTACTCAAATAGGAACTCAAATATAATTTTATTACAGTTATAACTTTATATGGAAGTTTCAGGCTATTAAGGCAGCCCAAATTTATATATGTGTGTATATGTTGATTTGTCATTGTGTAAAAGACCCGGACTGATCGAGCAGCAAACTTCGCGGCCTCGTACACAACGCTTTCTTGATAAAAAAAAAAAAAACTTCCACATTTAACGTAAGTGTTACTATGACATCCTCTTTTGTGCTGTGTTTATCGTGGGGCATGTACAGCGTAGACTGTCCGCCCAACTATGTAGACTCTTATACCTGTAGGAAATGCGTAACTGTAACGCAGTTGGAGGACAGGATTCGTGTTCTGGAGGGGCACATTAGCACTTTATCTCAGCGTAGTCAGAGCGAGGGACGCGTAGTTCCGCCTCAGTCGGAGCCGCTGGCCGAGTTAGACTCGGCTGTAGACCCTCCGGGCCCAGCCGTAGCCGGTTCGGAGCCAGCACCAGCGGCATGTTCAAGGGAACGCTGGGTGACCGCCAAACGGGGGTCCAGGAGCTCAAAGAATGGACCTCCTGCACACCAGCACACCAGTCATCAATTCGGCGGACCAACAGGTACTCTGCTCTCGGCAGCGCGCCTGCTGAAGCGGAGCAGGTGCTCATAATTGGCGACTCGATTGTTAGGAATGTTAGCGTTCCTAGCCGTCCTAAACCAGCGGTCTCTGTGAAATGCCTCCGTCTCTGACATCGAGGCACGATTGGACTCTTACTCCAGCAATGAAGTTTCTACCTTGGTTGTTCACGCTGGAACTAACGATATAAAGTCCCAACAATCCAAGGTATTAAAGAGGAACTTCATCTCCATGTGCTCAAAAGCTGAAACTAAATGTCAGAACTTAATTGTGTCTGGTCCCTTGCCAATTCTCTTTAGAGGAGATGTAACCTACAGTAGGCTGCTTTCTTTCAACCGCTGGCTAGAGACTTGGTGTGTATCTAAAAGCATAGCCTTCATAAATAATTGGGACCTCTTTTGGGAACGGCCTGGCCTTTATAAAAGGGACGGTCTTCATCCTAACTGGAGAGGATCATATATGCTTTCCCAAAATATGGCTGCAAAATTGCCACTGTGACTCTCTAGAGCACCACCCAGGTCGCAGTCCTGTGATCTTAAATCACCCGCTGGCTGTTATCCCACTACCAGTACACTCTTGGCAGAAACCCAGGTTCCTTATAACACGGCATCCCCTATGTCACACATTAGCTTAGAACCAGACTTCTCCCCTCATTACCAGAGAATATCTATTCTTAGTACGATAAGGAAGCAGTATAGATGCCAATCTAGAGGCTCCTGCGCTGGTAACCTGCTCACAGTACCCATCATAAAAACAAATAAAACACAGCATCTGACTACAATCAAATGCTCACTGCTAAATGTTTGCTCCTTCGGAAACAAGGCAGTGCTTATTAATGAGATGGTACTCGACACAAAGTCAGATATCTGTCTACTGACTGAAACTTGGCTTAGACCCACTGACACCATCCCCTTAGTGGAAGCCTCCCCTGATGGGTTCTCATACCTGCATAAATCACGCTCAGCAGGACGTGGTGGTGGCCTGGCTGCAATTTTTGATGAATCATTTAAGGTTGATTCAAAAACTACTGAGAGCTTCCACACATTCGAAGTAATGCTGCTAAGCATTAGGTCTGATTTAGCGGTCCATATTCTACTAATTTATAGACCTCCAGGACCATATGCTGCCTTTATTAATGAATTTGGCAATCTGCTCTCTGACTTGGTTGTTAGGTTTACTAGATTCGTGATGTTAGGGCGATTTTAACATACATGTTGATAGAGAGACGGATGCAGGTGCCAAAAGCTTCTTAACGCTCCTCGATTCTGTCGGTTGCACCCAGCATGCATCAGGACCTACCCATGTACAAGGACACACGCTAGATCTAATTATCTCATATGGACTTGACATTGATACTGTACTGGTCCACTCCTTAAATAAATTTTGTTCCGACCATTCTTTAATCACGTTTGAGATTACTATGTCTCCACCGTACCCCAGTGAAAGGACTAGTACAACACGACACCTAAACAGGGCTAAATGTATCCAGTTTATGGAGGCCGTAACGGAGATAGATTTCACCTGTAACAAAACTGTTAATGACATCACCGACATGTACAATACAGTAGTTGGGCAGATCAGGTCGCCCCAATTAAGACAAAGAAGGTCAGAACTATCAGGCACTCTCCCTGGTTCAATGATCACACACGGGCTGCTAAGCGGGAGTGCCGTAAGCTAGAACGCAGATGGTAGACAACAGGTCTCCAAGCCTCTCAGGTTCTATGGTTCGCTAAATTAAAACAATATAAGAAAGCTCTATATAGTGCTCGCACTGAGTACTATTCAAAACTTATTGAAAACAACAAGCATAACCCCCACTATTTATTTCAGACACTAGCTCAGCGAACAGACAAAACTGATAAAAGGCCGGCGTGTAGTATTACTAACGATAGGTTTCTTAAGGTTTTTAATGATAAAATTAACATTAGGCTCCAAATGTGCCCTATTAGCCCTCTAATTAATCCATTACCAGAACAGTGCTCACAATATTTTAGTGATTTTAATCTCATTGATAACTCTGAGCTATTTTCTGTTATAACCAAGGCAAAGTCCACAACCTGTCGGTTAGATCCCATTCCAACCAAGCTCCTGAAGGAATCCTTAGGAATACTATCAACACCTATACTTGATATCATGAACACATCCTTGACCTCAGGTGTAGTCCCCAATCAGTTTAAAACAGCAGTGGTTAGACCACAGCTTAAAAAACCTAACTTGGACCCTCGCTCACCAAGTAATTATAGACCTATCTCTAATGTCCCGTTTCTCTCTAAGATTCTAGAAAAACTAGTTGCGAGACAACTGCAGTCATATCTAGACAAACATAACCTCTTAGATAAATTCCAATCAGGCTTCCGGCTTGGCCATAGCACAGAAACTGCTCTAACTAGAGTGGTGAATGATATAATGGTCTCGAGTGATGCAGGAAACATCACTGTTCTTGTTCTCTTAGATCTTAGTGCTGCGTTCGACACGTTGGATCACTCCGTTTTAGTAAATAGGCTTCACTCCACTGTCTGCATTAGCGGAACAGCCCTTAAATGGTTCAACTCCTATCTCACAAACCGTTACTACTTCATCTAAATGGATGATTATGGCACCCCCTCACCTATGTCACTAGTTAACTATGGAGTCCCACAAGGGTCGGTGTTAGGCCCAGTGCTCTTCTCCCTCTACATGCTCCCACTAAGCACTATTATATGGAAGCATAATGTTAGTTACCACTCCTACGCTGATGACACTCAGCTATACCTATCTGTTAAATTATGTGATAAAGCATCAACCGGCACTTTAATTAGCTGCCTCAGTGATATTAGGGATTAGATGAATAACAACTTCCTCTCACTAAACCCTGAAAAAACTGAGCTGCTCTTGTTTTGTAGTAGCGATGTAGACAGGCCCAACTTCATTCCGCATATCCGGGATGCAGGGTTGAAGTGTTCAGTTAGTATTCTGGCACGTAACCTTGGTGTTATGTTTGATTCAAATCTTTCATTTAATCCTCATGTTAATGCAGTTGCGAAGACATGCTTCCTGCACCTTCGGAACATTGCCAAACTACGGCGTTTTCTGTCAATGGAAGACACGGCGAAAGTAGTACATGCATTTGTATACAGTAGATTAGATTACTGTAATGCCCTACTTTCTGGAAGCTCTCAGGGCACATTAAGCACCCTACAGCGCATTCAGAACACAGCCGCTAGGATTGTTAGCAGGAGCAGGAAGTACGACCACATAACTCCCATACTCTCCTCGCTTCACTGGCTTCCTGTTAGGTACAGGGCTGACTTCAAGGTCCTCCTCTTAACCTACAAGGCACTTAAAGGTCTTGCCCCAATATACCTAACCGAACTGCTTAATACCTATACACCTAACCGCCCACTTAGATCCCAGAATAAAGATCTCCTAATTGTCCCTCGCATAAATAAATGTATAGGAGCATGAGCTTTCAGTTACAGGGCCCCTAGATTGTGGAACAGCTTGCCTGTCTTTAAATCACGGCTGAAGACTTACTTCTTTAGTTTAGCTTACCCGCACCAATCACCATAGTGCACCATTACTAATGTCGCTGGTGCTGCTGTACATACCATCGCACTGTTGTTTCATTTCTGTGTCTGTCACTACTGGATCCTGCTCATTACTGACCCCCCCATTCCATTTCTCTCCCCACATGTCCGGGGGGGCCTGCTGTGGTCATCACCTGAGTCCAAAGCCGAGCTACCATCTGGTCTGTGTGGTGCATCTGATGTGCCAAGGGACCCTGGCAGCTCATCGGTACCTGGAAGAAACTTGGGACTCCTCACTGATCCTGCAGTTTAAAACCAAACTAACTTTTTTACTGTTAGTATACCCAAGGGGGTTAGGTAGCCGGCTGACCTTGGACCCTCAGAGGTTTTTTTTTTCTCCACATAGTGGAGTTTTTGGTTCCTCTCCTTCGTAGTCGTCCGGCTTTAACATCTATTACTGTAACCTGTTCCATCATTGACCATCAATGTAAAGTGCCTTGGGGCAACTTTGTTGTGAAAGGCGCTATACAATAATAAATTGAATTGAATTGAATTGAATTGAATATGTGTAAACCCAGCCACTAGGGATGGACAAGCCAGTGTATTTCTTCGCGCCAGTCCCAAGCCCAGGTAAATGGGGAGAGTTACATCAGGAAGGGCATCCGGTGTAAAACTTTGCCAAATCAATATGCGTACAACGATACAGAATTCCATACCGGATCGGTCGAGGCCCGGGTTAACAACGACCGCCATCAGTGCTGTTAGCTTACAGGGTGCTGGTGGAAATTGGCCAAAGAAGAAGAAGAGGAAGAAGGCATGTCCAGATGGAGAAGGAGAGAAAGAAGGAGAGGAGAGTGGAAGTGAGGGTAGGGACTTTGAATTAGCTGATGTGATGGTGAGACGGAAGGTTGACATTTTGTGCAAGAGACTAGAAGGAAGGGTAGTAAGGCCAGGTGTATTGGAGGAGGGTTTAAACTGTTCTACCATGGGGTGGATAGAAGGAGGAATGGAGTAGGTGTTATCCTGAAGGAAGAGTATGTGGAGAGTGTTTTGGAAGTGATGAGGGTTTCAGGGAGGGTGATGAGTTTGAAGCTGGAAGATGGTGGTGTGATAATGAATGTTGTTAGTGCTTATGCTCCACAAGTTGGTTGTAAGATGGAAGAGAAGGAAAAATTCTGGAGTGAGTTAGATGAAGTGATAGAGAGTGTACCCAGGGGCGAGAGAGTGATGATTGGTGCAGATTTTAATGGTCATGTTGGTGAAGGGAACAGAGGTGATGAGGAGGTGATGGGTAGGCATGGTGTCAAGGAGAGGAATGCTGAAGGTCAGATGGTTGTAGATTTTGCAAAAAGAATGGAAATGGCTGTAGTTAATACTTATTTTAAGAAGAGGGAGGAGCACCGCGTGACGTATAAGAGTGGAGGAAGATGCTCACAGGTGGATTATATTCTTTGCAAGAGGGTCAGTCTGAAAGAGATCGGAGACTGCAAAGTAGTGACGGGAGAGTGTAGCTAAACAGCATAGGATGGCGGTCTGTAGGATGACCTTGGAAGTCAAGAAGAGGAGGAAAGTGGGGGCAGAATCGAGGATCAAGTGGTGGAAGCTGAAGGAGGAGGACTGCAAGGCCAAAGATAAGGTGTTTAGTGAATTGTAGGAGAGGTTGGACAGTAAAGAGGGAGAAAAGGACCTTTACTGATTGGCTAGACAGAGAGACATATCTGGGAAAGATGTGCAACAGGTCAGGGCGATTAAAGATAGAAATGGAAACGTACTCACAGGTGAACAGAGCGTGCTGAGCAGATGGAAGGAATACTTTGAGGGGCTGATGAATGACAAAAATGAGAGAGAGAGAGAGAGAGAGAGATAAATAAGATGGAAGTAAGGGCAGTGATGAAGAATGGAAAGGCTGTTGGACCGGATGACATACCAGTGGAAGCATGGAGATGTTTTGGGGCGATGGCAGTTGAGTTTCTGACCAGATTGTTTAACACAATCTTGGCAAGTGAGATGATGCCTGAGGAGTGGAGACGAAGTGTACTGGTACAGATCTTCAAGAATTCAATTCAATTCAATTCAATTTATTCTTGTATAGCGCCTTTTACAACAAAGTTACCCCAAGGCACTTTACATTGATGGTCGATGATGGAACAGGTTACAGTAATAGATGTTAAAGCCGGACGACTACGGAGGAGAGGAACCAAAAACTCCACTATGTGGAGAAAAAAACCTCTGAGGGTCCAAGGTCAACCGGCTACCCAACCCCCTTGGGTATACTAACAGTACAAAGTTAGTTTGGTTTTAGACTCCAGGATCAGTGAGGAGTCCCAAGTTTCTTCCAGGTACCGATGAGCCGCCAGGGTCCCTTGGCGCATCAGATGCATCACACAGACCAGATGGTAGCTCGGCATTGGACTCAGGTGATGACCACAGCAGGCCCCCCCGGACATGTGGGGAGAGAAATGGAATGAGGGTGTCAGTAATGAGCAGGATCCAGTAGTGACAGACACAGAAATGAAACAACAGTGCGATGGCATGTACAGCAGCACCAGCGACATAAGTAATGGTGCACTATGGTGATTAGGGCAGGTAAGCTAAACTAAAGAAGTAAGTCTTCAGCCGTGATTTAAAGACTGAGACTGAATCGGCATCCCGTACAGAAGCAGGCAAGCCGTTCCACAATCTAGGGGCCCTGTAACTGAAAGCTCGTGCTCCTATACATTTATTTATGCGAGGGACAATTAGGAGATCTTTATTCTGGGATCTAAGTGGGCGGTTAGGTGTATAGGTATTAAGCCGTTCGGTTAGGTATATTGGGGCAAGACCATTAAGTGCTTTGTAGGTTAAGAGGAGGACCTTGAAGTCAGCCCTGTACCTAACAGGAAGCCAGTGAAGCGAGGAGAGTATGGGGAGTTATGTGGTCGTACTTCCTGCTCCTGCTAACAATCCTAGCGGCTGTGTTCTGAATGCGCTGTAGGGTGCCTAATGTGCCCTGAGAGCTTCCAGAAAGTAGGGCATTACAGTAATCTAATCTACTGTATACAAATGCATGTACTACTTTCGCCGTGTCTTCCATTGACAGAAAACGCCATAGTTTGGCAATGTTCCGAAGGTGCAGGAAGCATGTCTTCGCAACTGCATTAACATGAGGATTAAATGAAAGATTTGAATCGAAAATAACACCAAGGTTACTTGCCAGAGTACTAACTGAAAACTTATATAGAATAAGGGTGATGCACAGAGCTGCAGTTACTATAGAGGGATTAAGTTGATCAGCTACACCATGAAATTATGGGAAAGAGTACTGGAAGCTAGGTTAAGAAAAGAGGTGAGGATTAGTGAACAGCAGTATGGTTTTATGCCGAGAAAGAGCACCACAGATGCAATGTTTGCTCTGAGGGTGTTGATGGAGAAGTACAGAGAAGGTCAGAAGGAGCTGCATTGTGCCTTTGTGGATTTGGAGAACGCATATGACAGGGTGCCTAGAGAGGAGTTGTGGTTTTGTATGAGAAAGTCTGGTGTTACAGAGAAGTATGTGAGAGTAGTTCAGGATATGTATGATGGCAATGTAACAGTGGTGAGATCTGCAGTGGGAATGACGGATGCATTTAAGGTAGAGATTGGATTACATCAAGGATCAGCACTGAGCCCATTCTTGTTTGCAATAGTAATGGACAGGTTGATGGACGAGGTTAGACAGGAGTCTCCATGGACGATGATGTTTGCTGATGATATTGTTATCTGTAGTGAGAGTAGGGAGCAGCTTGAGGAGAACCTGGAGAGATGGAAATATGCTCTGGAGAGGAGAGGAATGAAAGTGAGTAGGGCAAAGACAGAATACATGAGTGTGAATGAAAGGGAGGAAAGTGGAGTGGTTAGGATGTAGGGAGTGGAGGAGTTTAAATACTTAGGATCAACAGTTCAGTGTTATGGTGAGTATGGAAGAGAGGCGAAGAAGAGGGTGCAGGCTGGTTGGAATGGGTGGAGAAGAGTGGCTGGAGTGATTTGTGACTGGCGCGTACCAGCTAGAGTAAAAGGGAAGGTTTACAGGACAGTAGTGAGACCAGCTATGTTGTATGGGTTGGAGACGGTGGCACTGACGAAAAGGCAGGAGGCGGAGCTGGAGGTGTCAGAGTTAAAGATGCTGAGATTTCCGTTGGGTGTGACGAGGATGGACAGGATTAGAAATTAGTATATTAGAGGGACAGCTCAGGTTAGACGTCTTGGAGGCAAGGTTAGAGAAGCAAGGTTGCGTTGGTTTGGACATGTGCAGAGGAGAGACGAGGATTATATTGGAAGGAGAATGTTGAAGATGGAGCTGCCAGGAAAGAGGAGAGGAGGAAGACCAAAGAGGAGGTTTATGGATGTGGTGAGATTGGACTTGCAGGTGGTTGGTTTGAAGCAGGAAGATGCAGAGGACAGGAAGAAATGGAGACAGTTTATCCGCTGTGGCGACCCCTAAACGGGAGCAGCTGAAAGAAAAAGAAGAAGAAGATATATATAAATGCATAAATGAACTTCACCATTACCCTTAAACGGCATACGTTTATCATCTCTAGTGTTTGCGCTGATGGCAGTTTACTATCTGGGAAAACCCACAGCATGTTGTTGTGCTATTAACTCAGAGCTCAGTGGGGGATGTTTTAGCTCCTCGTAACAGCCCAAACTCAAGATTTTCATCAGACCTTTTGAGGAATCGTGAAATAAACAAACAAAAATGACTTTGAGGAAACGTAATTAAAACTGAAAGAAAAAAGCAATTTAAAGAAAATCTAACAGCTCATAGAAAAACTCTCAACCTAAAATAACAAAACATCCTACAGCAGCAACTAGCAAATCGTAGTTGGAGGTCCACTGCTCCCCCTTACAGCAATCATTCATGTGCAAAAAAGTAACAGCAGGGAGATAAACATTTCAAAAGTATAAAAGGAGAGATTTAGAGGAGAGTTCTTTAAGAAATGTAATAGCCTTTCCATTGGTCAATCTGTCATGAAACTGAACAATTAAATAACAGTTGGCACCGAGTTTAATGCTTAGTTTTAGTGAAGTTAAAAAAAAGTGACTTTTTTACATAGTTTTGTTGCTCCCCTGTTACACAAGCAGAAATAATCCTACATTTATGAAAACTGATTAAAACAATAAGATCCATATTAAGTGATATCAAATAGTTCATTTCTAGTAAAACCACTGCACACCAAGAAAAGCAAAATGCACCTGCTGAGATGCTCTGATCCAGTCATCTTACCATCACTGTTTAACTCTTAACACTGTTTGTCCTTTTTTTTAGTTATTTCTCATTAAATAATAATTTTTTTATTAATTTTAGTTGACTGTGGATTTAGTTTTAGTTGTGAAGCCCTTTTAAACTAATACTGGTGTTTAGAATATTTTATACAAAAATTATAACCTTGTATTGTCTTGTTGTTTTGAGTTCTGTCTAAAATACCTTTAACAGACCTCTAACAGATCTTTTCCACAGGTTCTAGTTTCAGGTGTTTCCGATTAAATGGCCTGTAAATGTTGCTACAAAATAGGGGGACAGGGTAAAACTTCATGTTTAAAGTAGCTTTAAGTTAAAGAAACAAACTTAATGCATCAAGTACCTCCAGTATTGAATCATTTAAACATGAACTGAGCAAACGAAGAAAAATGACCAGACCAGACATACTATCACACCTTCCTCAGGTAGTTCCTCGGTCACGGGAATTCAGTAACCCTGTTTATGGTGAGGGCAGGCAGTCAGAGTGCCCTTTGCTGTTTAACTGCCTAGATGTTCTGGTTCAGACCTGTTTTATCACTATTGTAAAAAAAAAAAAAAAAAAAAAAATAGATTGTTTTTTTTATTGAAATGTGTCCTCTGGTGGTCAAAATAGATTGGATTTAGGAATGCCTGAAAAGTGCATTCAATTGTGCATTCAATTTATTTATGCATTCTTTTTATGAAAATATTTCATTCTTTTTTTATTTATGCAATTTATGCATTCAATTGTGCATTCAATTTATTGCTTGTTTAGGGAATTTGTCTTTTCTTGGTGACGAAATAATTTTTTTACAATAAAACTGACAGTTGTCATCCCTTATTTCTTCTGCTTCTAGATTGAAAATATAATTTTGGTCATTTCTCATCAGAATTTTTTTCTGAATTAATTTCAGTTGCAATTTGACTTATTTGTGCAGCCCTTTAAATAAATTACGGTGTTTAGTATGTTTAATACAGAAGTGATTTCTGTCCACCAGAGGGAGACTCTAACAGACCTTATCCACAGACGAGTCGGCCGGTCACGTGATTCTTGTAATTCTGTAAAAGTTTTTATCTATTAATTTAAAATGATTTACTTGTTCAGAAGACATTTGCTCATCAAGTTCATCGACTTTTTTATCCTCATTAGAATAAAGCTATCAAAAATATCATTTTAATCGATAACTGAATCAAAGCGAAAATTAACTGAAAATATTCGCTGTAGGATTTACATGAAAGATTTTTCTTTCTTTCTTTAATTCTTTCTTTCTTTCGTTCTTTCTTTCTGGAATAGTGTCCTCACTTGCTGATAATGAAAGTGCTGTCACTCATTTGCTTTAAATTGTCAGTCTTTATCTTTTTATCTTCTTTCACACATTTATATGTTCAATGTCTCATCTCTTTGAAGCAATAAACCACTGAGAGGAAACAGCTGTCATGCTGAGCACAAACCACCAAACCCCGGCAGAATGCAGGCGCCTTCAGAGACCATAACGTTTTCAGCTCTCTTAACTTAAAGGTGTCCTTATTCAAAGCTTTATGCAGTCTTGCACCTTTATATTCAGTGAACATGCTCCTTTAACATCATTAAGGTCAGCTTCTTAATTTCTTAAGTTCTGTGATTGTGGTTTTTTGATTTTATGGAAAAATTTCAATATGGTTTTATTAAAAGTAACTTGCTAGGATAATGTAATAAATTATGGTCTGAACTACATTTTCATGTTATCTTGGTAAGGAATCTCAAAAAATGACACGCATCAAAGCTCCAATGAAGACACAATGTTTCAATAAAAAATGAATAAATAATGCAGAAATATTTTTTGCTTATTTGTGAAGTGCACATGCTATCTGTGCTGGATGATTTTAGATTTAGCTGCTTACAAAAAATAGAAATCCATCACATGATCCATGTTATGGACATGACAGTAAACAATAGTATAGCTAAAAAGTAGACAAATAAAACTTATCAAAAGAAAATCCTAACTTTATATCATAGCACATCAGTGACCTATATTGTGATCCCTGAATCATTTAACACCCACGATCCTTGTATTTCCTTCAGATCTACACTGACATCTCTCTCTCTCATTCTCTGACCAGAATCAACTGAGTGAACATGGCTTAATGAAAGATAGCTTTTAGATACTTCAAAAAATAGATTTGAGAAAGTTCCAGTAAATAAGAATCAGTGGAACCATCAAGAACCTTTGCTAGATTACCAGCTTCTGTGTTCGGAGCTCTGACAGAACCCCAGACTGAGAATTTGGGGTAAAACTCTTTGTCTCTTTCTGGTGGATAAAAGTGTCTTGATTCTTGAAATTTACAGACAATTTAATGGTTATTTTTTTTGTACATAACATGAAAAAGTCTAAATTACGGTCCTATAGCTCATTACTACAGTTTAACCAACGGCAAATTACTGTGATTCACAAATTTCTGTGGTCTTTATTGACTCTCTTTTGCAATTAAAGTCTCATATCTGTAAGCAACACTGGGGCACCATGAGGGTCAAATTAAAGGAAACTAGAGTCTTTTTGTCCTTGGATTTGCTGTATGGCCACCACCATTTTTTGATGCACATTTAGATGTGCTCCACATGAACTTTTTAGTGTTTGATATACTTCTCAGTACAGAGTGGATGACTGAGTCACATTAATATGTTTAGTAAAATAGAATGGTGATTAGACCTTCATTGAGACAGAAATCTATATTTTTGTCAAAAGAGAACAGATGAAAAAATAAAAGTAACTGAGACTCGCATAAATTTAGTCAACAAAAAAGAACATGGGACATGGAAAAAAATCCTTGATTTAAGCTGTAGTTATATAAAAATATTAAATAATTAATTAATTCAATTAGAATTAGAATTTTTTTCAGCTAAAAATTACCTTTTGCTTGAGCTTCATTTATAAAAAAATCAACAGCGCTGCTTTCACTTGTTCTTGCTTTAGGAGAATGCAGTAGCTTTTTTTAAAATCTTTTATAAACACCATTAAAGTGAATTATACACACCGTACAGAATTTGCAGCAGAAACAGTGAAAGAAACTGTTTAAGCAATTTTGGAGATTTTGGTCAAAATTGTGTATCTGTTAAAAATATTTAATACAAATAATAAACACAAAGATGTTTTTTTTTTTTTTTTATTGCTTTGTGACATTTGATGACATTGAATAAATAGAACACAGTGAAGCAGTTGTTAATTTTACAAGACATCCAAAATATACTTTCACAGTGAGAGATTTCTCAAGAAGATATACATTAGGTTTGTTAAACAAGCCTGATTAATTTACTTGGGACAGTTTTTCAGAGCTCTTTCTGCCCTCTCAGACATTTAATATGCTCAGCACAGGATTGAGAAGTGTAAAGAAAAGCTGTACAAGATCAAATACAGATGCTGTGTAAAAGCTGCAAGATTGACCTTTGGTGACACTAGATGTTTATCTCAGACTTGTTGGGTTCTGTGTGTTTTCTACAGATAAGAACACACAGCAGAGGGTCTATAATTACATTCAGACTCATCAGACAGACTCCCATTATAAACAGATTCCAGTAATGAGTTTGAGTAAATTCCATGATGGCAAACATGCTGATAAATATCACATACAGGATCACTGTGAATGTGACAAAAGCTAACACTGTAAAACTCGGCTTCCTACTTCTGAAAGGGGCGTCAGTGATAGGAAATGGAATTTTACAAGTGATTATCCATAAGGTCAATATTATAGCTAAAATAAATAGCAGACCCAAGATAATGAAAAGAATTTCCCCAAATCGCTCACAGACAAAGCAATAAATATATAAAATAAAGGAGATGATGATGGAGTATTTTGGAAAGAAAGCATCAGCAGAAGAAGATGAGTGCCTCAAAGACACCACACCCTCCAGCGCCACCACTTTTTGAAGGAGAAATCCATAGATTGTTGACCCGGACCATAAAGAGAACAAAAAACAGCACATCATATTTCTCTTCCAGCAAAAATCTTCCTGAAATATTTTCATCACAATGTATGGATTCAGAAGCAGCACCAGCAGGTCGGACAGAAGGAGAGAGATCATTAAGACTGAGACTCGACTTCCACTCTTATGATGATGATAAAGAACACGCAGAGCCCAAACTACAGCTGGCAGACCCACAACCACTTCAGTGATGAGGAAGATGGACAATCTGATCTTACCAGGCAGACAGTTTTGCTGAGGACAATTTTGAGCACATGAATAGCTGGAGGAACTCAGGAACTCTGACCCATAAAAATACCCTTCACATGAAAAGTGGGAGAACAGAAGGAATGCCATTCTGTTACTCGTACATGAAGTCTTTCATTATCCTGTAAAAAAATAGCAGATGAATAATGATTTTATAGTAATAAGCCTTTAAATATCACGAAGTCTATGTCAGCGTTAGAATACTTACTAAATGATGGAATAACAGCAGAGATAGTACTGCACTAAACACAATCAACCAGCTGAGAACATTGAAAAAACTGTAAAAAAAAAAAAAAAATATGAAAATATAAACACAAAATGATTACAAAAGTTATGATATTGATGGTAAGTATTTTACACTGTTTGTACTTTAATGTGTGAAAAATGAAGAGCTGCTCATCCTGGAAGAATAAAAGATCTTCGCAGATTTATAGTTTAGGATAAAGATCATTATTGTTGAGTACAAGTGTGGTTGTGTGTGTCTTCCGTTTGAAGAATCTGAGCCCCAAATCTAACACATTACTGAGATAATTATTCCGTCCACTTAATGTCTTATTTATGTAATCTTGTATGAGTGACCAACTCTTTATTCCACTGCAGGTGTATATTTTTTAAGGTGGACTCCATACATTCCATCAAGACTCCAGACTTTCTATTTTGTTGTTCTAATTTAAAACAGTAGCTCAAATTCTGAAGAAAAACAAATTAAGACACAAAACTGAACATTGATGAACTGATGAAGTGTTTCACCCAAGTACGATTTCTTGACCACTTAGATCCAAATCGAACTTTGCTACTATAATGTCTTGAGTGTATGACTCAAGAAAGTCTCAAAAAATTGAAATAAGAAAATAAATGGTACTTGCTCATATCGATATAAAGCTCATCAGAGTCATCAGTTGCTTATAAACTAAATTTTCATTTGATGATAAAAGCTGCGCTAGAGATATATAAACAATCATACTTACTTATTTCAGCAGAGGCGTCCCACACTCTGAAACCTTCCTGTGGTCTACAGATTGGCCTCTTGTATTTTAAAGTAGCGAGATGTAAGCATGTGCAGTAAATTTCTATAGAAAACCTGCCCACTGAATCATCAGACCACAGAGAGCAACAGCCACCATGTAAAAACTACATGACATCACTTAACAGAAAATAGAAAGAGGTCCGACATTTATCTCATGCCAGGATCATGTGTGAATCAAACAGAAAGAGCATGAAATGAAAGCTTAAATACAGATTAGATCAGATTGTTTATAAAACTTTAAATGGAAATTTAACAATGATGTAGAAGCAGTTAAAGTAAGGACAATACTATAGAAGAAACTATGCAGAAATTTAAGATTGAATTTAATTGAATTGAACATCACTTTTACTGTATATTCACACTGGGAGCACCAAGCATCAAAACGGAAGTCATTAATTTTCTATAGAAGCCAGCGTTGATGGGTTTGTGTTTCAAACAGTGAGGGCATCAAAATGAGCTTGAGCACAAATTAACTTTATAAGAAAGAGAGAGAGAAAATCACAATGGACAAGAAGCTGATCATTGCAGTAATTTATGATGAGTTACTGTTTGTGTGCTGTTGATTTGCATGAACAGACGGATGAGCAAACCGGAAGATACGTTTGTTCAGAAGCATCACACAATACAGAGACAAAATGTACCTTTTAAAATACCTGTGTTTAAGTAAGAAGCAATTCACTGACTTTAAACAACAACCACAGTGGTCACTTTGCTCAAAGGTCAAAAACAAAGGTCAGTAGGGTTTCTAGGTGGTTTACTATGGTGTTGCAGGTTGTTGGTATAGTGTGATAAACTAGTTGCAGTGGAATCTCTGCTGGTTGCTACTTTGTTGCTTGGTGTTTACCAGGTTGTTTGATTTGCAGTTCATCCCAAATGAGAGACTCTTCTGT